>PVKH010049918.1:0-10049 GCA_004027955.1 Chaetophractus vellerosus | reverse complement strand
GCCGAGGCCAGCGGGTCCGAGCCCCAGGGCGCTTCTTGGGGTCCTCCGCCGCTGCCTGTGAGGAGCCCCGGCACCGCCGAGCAGAGTTCGGTCCCCTTCCCCGCTCACCCTCGTTCTTTCGGGGTTCGTTGGCTGGGCGGAGGCGGAGAGGCGGAGGCAGAGGAGGAGAGGAGGCGGGGGCCGAGGCGGCCAGAGTCGAGAGAAAGTGGCATGCCCGAGCCCTGGAGGCGGAGGTGGCGGAGGACGGGGGAAGACGATGCCGCGTCTCCGTAGGGGAGGAAGGCGAGAGCGAGCTGGGCGCCCGGGCACCAGCCGGCTGCGGGGAGGCGCGCGCCGCTCTGAGGCTCCGGCCTTCGCACCCCTGCGCCCCTTCGCTGCGGGCGACAGGGCCCTGCTCCAGCAGCCGCCGCCGTCGCCGTCGTTAACGCCACCCAGAGGACCCAGCAAAAGTTTGGATCTGGGGAACGGCGCAGCGCACAGCGGAATTACCACCTGGGCTGGAAGGATACCTCGAGAATCTTCGCAGGTAACATACATTCCCAACCGCTTCCCTCCAGGCCCCTCAGCTGGTCTCCTGCTTCCTCCCTCCCCCTTTCCTGGCGCTGGTCAGCTCTGGGCTGAAAGTAAGAGGGAGGAGAAGTTCCAGATCCCCGGGTTGGGCACAGAGAGCTGGCATATGCATGTTAGAGGGGCTCCTGGTACTTCTCTGTGCCGGGCTGGCAGCTATGCGGGGAGGCGGATATCCCGGAAAAGGATGAGAACGTTCGGCCTCCAGCTGGCTTTTCAACGTGTAGCTCTTTAGAATTTGGAATGTGGATTCGGGGGACTTTTAGTATATTTCAGTCCAGGAAAATGATGCGTGGATTTCTCTGACCACCCCCTCACAATCCGTCACTCTCTCGCCCCTATTTAGCGTTTCTTAAAAATGATTTGAACTCACTCCCATTTGCTCACTCTGTTTAGCTGGTACAGGAGAGCAAATCTGTGGGGTGAAACATGCAAGCAAAGGGGGAAAATTATCCTTCTTCCCAGCCCCGACATCCCTGAAGTCCTCTCTCCCTCCATTCACCTTCTGGCGTCATAAAATAGAAACTTTAGAAGTCACATTTTCATTGAGGGTTGAGATGCAAAGTGTTAGGCATTGGTGACCTGAAATTGCAATGAATGTTCCTGCGTGAGTGCATGCGTGTGTGTCTCTGTGTGTGTCCGTGTGTGTGTTCGGGGGTGAGGGGCAGAGGGGCAGGTTTTCCCTCTGTAGCCTATGGCACCGTGGGGCCAGGGGAGTGAGTGGCCGCGCGTTCACGCTGAGGGGAGGGCAGCCTAGGGAAGACGGTCACGTATCCAGAACAGCAGGCTTACTTAGGCTAACTGGGAAAATTGCTGCTGCTTCTCACCCCAAGAGCAAGAAGATTCCAACCCCAACTCCTCAGCGCTCGGTTTCCCCAATCGCATTTTGAGTTTACTGCTGTCATCTTTACCACGATCATTTTTTATTCACCTGGAAACTCATCATGCCATCTCTTGTGAATGGCAAGCAGTCTCCAAGAGTTTTTGGTTAATTTTAGCCTATGGAATCTCCTGTAAGGCTTACAGTAAGATAATCAAGTGCAAGACACAAATCCGTGTAAATGGTCTTGCAGGAGTGCAAGATGCTGATTAGATTTCCTTACATGCTGCATTTGCTATGCAAAGTCTTCCAAATGGGAGCTATTGCTCCCTATTCAGCTGGGAGGCTCTTTAATCACTGAGGGTTTTAGGGAGCTGTGGGGCATGTCCGCTTGCTCAGAGGGCTGTTGCTAAATTTATTATGTCTAACTTCCCTGGCTCAAAGCTAATATGAAGGCTAGCTGCCATATCAGAACCGATATTGTCTGTGGACTTAACCGATGTGACCTTATTAAATCTCCAATTAAATGATAACCAAAACATTTTGGGGTAAATAAAATGTAGGTTGGCATTTGTCCAGGGATATATTTGGTGGTTCCCAATATGAATGTAAAATTTTAGGTCAGTATCTGAAGTGTTAGAAATGGATTTTTTTTTAAATAGCTAAGCTGCATGCGCCAGATACATATGATCTGCAGGCCACCATATTAGAAAAAAAATCAATCTTTGGGTAATATGCAAACCACAAAAAGTTGCTTATTTCCCCATAATGTCCTTGTTCCTGAAAATACACCTTTTCATCCTCCCCTTCTCAAAAGCTCTAAATAAAGTTGGTTTAAATCATTTATGGATGTTAACAATCATGAATCATGCAACATCATACTGTCATGTTGAGTTGCAAATATCTGTAACTGGAGGAGGTTGGAAGATGAAATTTCAAACATTATTCTATGTCTCTGCCAGTAAGCACAAAAAATTGTAAAAAGAAACTACTATAAACCTGGCGTGGAATGCTGTTGTTGTTGTTTTTTTTTTAATGCCCGTATCTTAACACTTCAGTAGTTTCATTGCAGTTTTAGAAATTCCAGGGGATGCTTTTAACAGAAGAAAGTAGATTCCCAAATGGCATCATGCTGGGCTGTCCTCTGGTCCCCAAGCCAGCCCTGGTTTTTCCTATATGCTAGGTTTCAGATCATGAGATCTTATTCAAGTTTGACTTTGACCGGCTGGATCTAATTTGAACCTCCTCTGATGCTTGTTACATTTATATTCTGGCCTGCTGGAGAGTTTGATTTAGGATTTAGGCATATCTCCCTAAAGCAACCTTATATCTTTCCAGTTTGAAGCTGTGGTTTCAAGAAAAGCTCAAGTTGTACAAGTCTAGAAGCCTTATTCTGTAGAGACCCAGGGTGAACATCTGATCTATTTTGACTTTTTAGCTTTGCATTTCACAAAGGAGAATTGCTGCTTCTGCAGCAACCAGCACGTTCAAAGTTTAAAAACAGAAAGGGTGTGGAGCTGCTCTTGGTTTTTCTCACTGTTTAGAAGATTAGATGAAGGTCAAGGTGATGTAACATTTCTATTCAGGTTGGACCTTTCTGGGCAATCATCTTTTGATATCTTTAATTTCTATTCATTTTTCACTAGATTACTTTAATAACTTTGTGGTTTCTGCCTCGGTGATTCAAATCCAGTCCATTAGTGACCTCTATCTGCGAGAAGAGAATACTCATTGTTTTTCTTCCTTCTCATAAGAGCCTACAGATTATTGGGGGGAAGCGGGGGAAGGGCTCCACTGCTCTGTAATTCTTTCTGAATATTTAACTTTTCAAACTCAACTTTTCTAATACAGAGTTCAGTATGGGTAATGATATTTAACAACTGCAATAAAAATGTTATGGGCTAATAGGTTGCTAAATGGTTATTCCATATAGCATTGACAGTGTGATAAACATAAATAAAACACCAGTGCTATCCACTCCTAATAAAAGGATTGCACAGTCAGGTAGACTAATGTTTTGAGACTCACAACACTGCTGAATGTAAGTGAAATTTTATTGCCCCTAAGTGCTTACATAACAAGAGAAACTTGAGACAAGCTCAGAACATATATGTGGTAACTAGACTTCAGAGTAGCACTGTGTGTATATCTTTAAATTCAGCTGTGCTTCAACTGTGAACTTATGGTACAAATCAAGGACAAGGTGCGGTGGGAGAAGGGTGTCTATAAACAGATGGTCTCTTTTAAGGAGACTTTTAAAATCTGATTCCTCATCCAGCTTTGTTTTCTGAGCATTTTGAAATAGAAATTTCACTTTTAGTTGATTATTCTAAATGGTAATTGAAGACAAAGTTTACTGAATTTCTTAGGTAGGCAAATACCATTATTTGACTTATTCCAGATGTGTTTTTTTTTTTTTTTTTGATGTACTGGTATTTAGGGATATGAAATTTTTAGGAGGTTTTCTTTCTTTTCCCTTGGGCAGATTTTATGCAAAAGGCATTTTTTAGACCAATTATTATTGTTATTCATGTAAAGTAACCATTATAATACCTGAGCCAACTTTTTTACCTAGCCCCACCCTTCAAATTGCTTTGCTCTGGTAAAGTTATATTTTTCTTCTAAAACTACATGTTGAGGATGGAGTGGAACTATCAATGTTTTTTTTTTTACTTCTTTCAGCCGTAAATGACCTCCAATTAAGCGTCTTTTTAAGGCAATGCACACACATACCCACCATTTTAAAGGAACCATTTTAAGACAGAGATTCTTTTTAAGGTTTTAAACATATTCCTTTTTTAAGAGCTATGACACAAATATTGTAATAAAAATATCCCGTGTTCAGAGGAATACAGAGACTTACTTCAGTGGCACGGAACAGTAAAACAGTGTATTAGCAAAAAATCGGTGTTATTTTCAATAGATGGTCAAAATCTGTTAGAACCTTCATGGTTTTTTCCTTGGTGATTTTCACATCTACTGGTCTCTCTGGTTTTCTTTGATTCCTTCTACTATGGCCCTTTGAAGTGATTCAAAATTAAACAGTAGCTACATTTTTTAGGGAAATTCACCATGTTATGTTCAGGATTCCAGAAGAGTTAATGATGCAGAAAAATCCTGTAAAACATCTTTCTAAAAGAAGCCCTTCTCTCGCAGGCTTCCCACTTACAGGCCTGCTGCACCGTTTGCAGTGAGTTGGAACTCCGTTATTTATTTATTTTTCAAATACCACCTCTAACTTAATTTAATGTGGGACATGTTTTTGCAGAAGCGTGCAGCACCATGTGTCCGGAGTTGTCCGAACAAAGCAATGTCCTTGTTACGAATCTGTAATAAGGGAAGGTCACAGAAAATATCCTTGTATACTTTGGGGAGTCAAAAGGCCACATTCATGATTCTGAAACACTGGTCAGTTATTCTGCTGATATTTAATAAGGATATACTTTTTTCTGGCAAGTGAGTGGTTAAAGACCTCCGCCACTTTTTTGAGGCATTCACAAAATAAGTCTTTGGTGCTAACCATTAAGTGCTCATTAGAACTGAGTGGTTTTTCTCACTTTCTTCCCAGCTTGTTTTTAAGAGAATGTGCAAGAAACTTGGATAAAGGTCTTCTGTTCCCCTCAGTTCACAGGTCATGCGTTATATTTCAGCCTCTTTATTAGAGCTTTCAAGACACAGATAAAAGTATCTCCCATCTGAACCTTTAAGAAACTAAGGGCTTTTGGATGTAAACCCACTGAAAAATGTCAGGTCCTGAAGTTCATAGATGCTATTAGGCCTCAGAACACTAAAAACACCTTCAGCAAGGAGCAGAAGAACAGTGGCTACCAAAATTGGTTCACAGATAGACTGCCCATTGAAGTCAACCGAGGTGACGTCGCTGAATGGAAAACATCAGTCTTGTGCCAATCCTGAAATAGGTTCACATGCTGGTGTCACTCTTAGCTTCAGCTGCTTATGAGTGTCACTTTTGTCAAAATCCAATGTCAAAAAAGCCTCTATGATAGTTACCTCTCTCACTTTGCTCCTGAGCTTGGAACTCAAATACCTAGAAATAGAAAATAATGTGAGGAATTGCAATATTCATTGTACATGTTAAATAAAGAGGAGATGAGAAGTTGGGGGTGTAGGTTAGCAAGGCAGTGGCCGTAGAGATTCTAGTGAATTTTTTTGGTAAGCATTGAGAGATGAAATGGATTAAATAGCAGTTACATTTTCCAGGGTCTTACATACAGGATTTAATTTATTCCTTTGAGGTAGTACGAGAAAGCCCTACCCTTCTGCCCTCTCTTCAGATAACTAGGACCATAAAGAAGTTAAAGGCTGAGTAATGTTACGCATGTTTCTTCTTTAAATTATTGGGCTCTATAGAAAAAGAAAAACACTACATTTATTGTATAGATACACTTAGAAGTTTCATTCTTGGTGATCCCACTCCAAAACATCATAGTTGGATGTTTTTAAATTAGAACAGTGAAAATCTTTTGCGGTCATATACATATTTAGATTTAAATAACAGCCTTTCACTGTCTTTTCAAATTTACATTAGATTAAAAGTTCTCCTATACTGAATTAGCATAATTTTATGATGTAGGCAATTTTGATCTTAACTGTGATAGGGAGTGAGCAACAGGGAAAGTTGTTTTGGAGGAAAGAAAAGATGTATTTATAGATAGAAAACCTGCATTTTCATGTCAGCACACTCCTTTCTACATTTATGACCTTGTACGAATTACTTAATCTCCTGGAGACTTAATTTCCTCTCTGCAGAGTTCACCAGGGTTGTGGAGGGGTCAAATAAGATTAATGTGTGTGAAAATACCTTGATAACAATACAGTGTCATATTCCCATAAAGGGGCATTATTCAAATTGATAACATTTATCACTGTGAGACCATCTTGTGCCAAGACAATGCCAGTTTTTATAAAAATAAAATGATAACCAAGATCCAGTGCCCTGCCCTTCAGGAGCACACTCTCTTGTGGCTACTATCATTGGGATATCAATCAGTAAAATGTCTGGTGACCCCATCCATCATTTCTTCCATTCATTTAATGGTGGGTTATCTCCTTTTTTTTTCAAGATTTATTTTATTTTTCTTTATTTATACCCCCTCTCCCAGATGGTTCTCTTTTCTGTCTGCACACTGTTTGCTCGCCTTCTGTAGGAGGCACTGGGATCTGAACCGGGGACCTCCGAGAGGTGAGTGCCCAAAGGCCTGAGCCACACCTTCTCCCTGCAGGCTGTGCATCTGCTGGCTTGTGGCTTCTGCTTGTTGCAGCAGGAGGCGGCATCTGCACATTTTTCTTTAGGAGGCACAAGGATCAAACCCGGGACCTCCTATGTGGTAGGCGGATGCCCAAGGGGTTGAGCCACATCTGCTTCACCGTTTATCTCTTTTTGTGAGAGATATCTTTGCTCTATTTTGATGCAAGTATACTTTTCAAAGATAGAGGTAGTTAAGGTCAGTTGGGTGCAAGGGCCAACCTTTCCTTGACAGCTTGGCTTGGTGTTAGAAACTGAATTTAACACAAGTGGATTCCATTGGAGGAACTTTTTGGAAGAAACCATCAACATTCCCTGAAATGAAGGTTGTTTCCCTTTTGGCTGTGTCTATACCTTAGCCATTTAAGTTACGTTTTGCAAAAACACAGTCATTAATAGGATATATGATATTTGACGTTTTTGTTTTGCAAAGTATGGCAAGCTACTGAGTGCAAAAGTCCGTCTTTTCAGTAGTTTTGGCAAACCTCCCGAGCCCATTACCAATGAATGGAAAAAACCTGATTTATTACAACCCAGACACGTATACCAGCTCAGATACATACCCCAAAGCTTGGTTTTGTTTTGATGTTAATGTCACAAAATCCTTGTCAGGCAGTTCATTATGACTTATGATTTTGCAGTTGTTGTATCTGAGTCATTTTTATTTTAAATGTTCCAAGAGAGAGTATGTTTATTTTATTTTCCTAATTTGTATATATTTAGGCCTTTGAAAGGTTAATTCTTAATTGCTTTAGGGTTGCTTAGTTGAAGTTTGCAGAAAACATATGCATCTGTGAAGTGTGTATTTATAAAATATGTGGTTGGATCATGATTTTTACTCAGAATGAGTATTTCCATCAGTGATTTAAATGTATAAGAATCTGTATTTAACAAGTTTCTTTCAAGTTTCTAAGTTGCTGGTTGTCAGAGTTTTGACACTTTAATCCTTCTTTTTTTAAAAAGTTGATTTGTATTTCAGAAGTACATTGTAAAATACCTGGCCATAAGGCTGTATTTATTTGATTGCTTTTTTTTTAGGAACTGAAATATGCCAGTTAGATATAACCTAAAGAAGAAGTTTGGTGCTCTTAATGAGAGGAGTACTGTGGGAATACTTGTTTCCCTCAGCCTGTTTTGGCAGCTTACCTTTTATTGAGCAAATGCCATGTGCCAGATAATGTGATACATGCTTGGGAGGCGTTATTGCTCAAGTTACCCTTTGAGGTTTGTGTTTAAGGCCCCGAGTTAGTTGAGTAACTTTCTCACGCTCACATAGCTAGTTAGGTACAGACCTGAGATTTGAAACCAAATCTGTCTAACTTTAAAACCCACATATATAGTGCCTGGGAGAGAAGGTCTTATAGTATTTGACTTTCACATACAATCAGCAAATGTTATTGGAACTCCATGAGATTTTTAATTAAAGTAATATTCCTTAATATTAAGGCAAAATTGTTTTCAAACCAGTAAATGTCTTTATGTTTGGAAATAAAATCTTTATTGATGTATGAAGATGAGGAATGCTACAATTCGCCTTGGAATCCATGAAACAGAGCCATCTTAATGCTTAGTCTATTACACATGAATTTCACTGTGGTATTTCAAACACAAAGGTCCAAAGCAGATTCACATAGCAGCCTATTGCAGCACGGAAAAGATTTTACATGGTAAAGTAACTGGCCATAGAACTGTATTTTAACATGAAAAAAACTGCTTTCATAGTTTGGAAAAATTAATCTGAGTGCCTTTTGTTCTGGCAGTGCTGAATAATGTAATCATAATATCTGAAGAAAGAAAATGTTTGCTACTACTGTAAAGACTTCTACTAATAAAAATATGAGCAGAATCTGTAGGTACGTCAGTGGAGGTGAGTTAGTGCCTGTGTCTTCTGAAAGACACAAAAATTCTAAGACTTAGATACTATGGGGTATCATTAAGTTATACCCTACAGTTAGGTAGTGCTAATTTATGCCATATCTTTTTACGAATAAAATAGAATAATGAGATGACCCAAATTATTTTTAACTGGTAATGTTCTTTTCTGAATAGGTGCTAAGGATACTATAAATAAGGAAAATAACTTTGTGAAATTTTCACATGAATGGCCTGGTACCCATAAAAAATGTATTCTTGTAGGGACAGAAGGTATACACAAGATGATGAAGAGAACAGATTGATTCATTCAGCTGATGATTTTATCACTTACCAGGCATAGAGTAAGGCCAGAGAGACAAAGACAGGTAATACAGTATCCCTCCACCTGAGCTCACCCAAGTTGATGGGGGAGATGGAGCCACAAAACCTAATTGCACTGTAGTTTTATCCCTAATTGAAGATAGTGCAGTCAACATGGCTAAGTATGCCAGGAATTGCATGGTATTAGTGAAAAGAACTTTCCACTTGGAGAAATAGCCTTGGGTTCTAATGCTGGATCTGCCATTTGTTAATTTTTTCAATGTGCCACATTTTAAAATTTGTCTACTCAATTATAAAATGGGGAAAATGCTTTCAACTCATAGAGCTGTTCTGAGAATTGAGTGAGAGAATTTTGTAAAATATCTAGTAGCTGTCCTGGCACATAATAATGGCTTAATAAATGCAGACTGAAGTCTCTTCTATCTCTGAAATGCTAAGATCCCATTATGTTATTCTCACCTTCTATAATATTTTGGCGTCCATTTGGAAACCCAAGGAAGGGTTTGGGCTCTTGAAATATTTCATTAGCAGTAATATGATATAGCCTCTTCTGCAAGATAAAGTTTTGTTACTTATGCTTGAACAGAACATGAAAGTCAGAGCAGAACAAACAAGCACTTCTCCCAGTGGCAAGATTATCTCAGGGCTGTGGATATGCAGGGTAGTGTCTTGGTGCCGTGCCCTGGGGTTGGAGGGAAGGAAGCAGAGTACAGAAATGACTTGTCTCAGTTTGGGTGATCAGAATGTGGCATCAGCTGAGTCCTGCCTAACTACTAGGTTTCCTCTGGTTCATTGAAAGCACAGCCTTTGGCAATTAACGGGTGTGTCTCTACGCATCCCTACTCACTGCCATTTACCCTTCCACAGCTGACTGATGGCTCAAGCGTGCAACAAGACCTTTCTCTACTCTACAGGGTCAAACTGGTGAGACTTCAGCTGCGGTTGTTATGTCTTTGCCAACGTACAGAGATTTTTTATCAGAATGAATTTTAAACACTTGCTTCACTCAATTCATGTCAGACATGACTTTTGGCAGAATCGGGAAAATATTTTATTTTAGAAAATTAACATGTAAATTATTGTTATGCTTATACAAAGCTTATTTTGTACTTACAGAATGATTTTTACCTTGCTTGTATAATGATAGATGTTAGGATCCAGATGCTGCAGTTGGGTTATCGGTTCTGTGGGGAAATATTT
>PVKH010049917.1:0-10054 GCA_004027955.1 Chaetophractus vellerosus | reverse complement strand
TGGTGTTATCACTGTTGGCAGCCAAAAAATTTGTGGTCAATGGTTATCCTGTGTTGGTGAGGTGATCACAAAAATTGTATTATGACCAAATAAGGATAATGTTTCTCTTTACATAAGAGGATATTATGTCTGGAAAAAGTCTTCAAATAAAAGGGGGAAATGGTAAAGACAAATGAGTTCATAGGGCTAAGAGACTTCAAAGAGAGTCGGGAGGTCAACCCAGAGGTAACACTTATGCAGATTCCAGTAGGACCTCCTAGGCTTTCAATATGGATATCACCCAAACAGAGGGCCTCCTGAGGGCTTTGTAGATATCCACATTCTATATCAGGACAGATAGCCCCAGAGTTTGGTGCCTTACCAGTGGGCCCTAACTTGGAATCCTTGCTCCTGAGAGTGACAGAGTCTGACCGAAATATGTCTTCACTACACATGGTCCATCTGTCTCTTCTATGCAAACCTATATTTGATGTCAGAGTTTTAGGTGTACTTCCATAGACCGGAGACTATGGGCTGTCCATGTGCCAACTGGGTCCAGAGACTCTGTGGACCTGCAACTCCTATGCTACAACTCAATGGACTCACCCAGGACACCTAGTGGGGAGTTGATGATGGATGACGGCTTTCCTGGGGAATGGAGAGAGACTGCAGCTTCAGGCAGGATAATCTCTTCCATCATAGCCATGGGATATAAGCCCCCTCTCACTTGGTGGTGGAGGGGACATCACCATCCTAGACTCCTCGGGATTGGGGGAAGAGCTATGGACTAGAGTGGACTTGTTGGTGTCCTGTTATAGACTTGCTGTGATTCATGAAATGGAAGAAATTACAAAATCATGGGGAGCCAGGGGCCACTTGACACTTTGGGGGCAGGGAGAGGGAAGGGCAGTTGTAATACAGGGGCTTTTTTGGGACTTGGGAATTGTCTTGGTTGATGTTGCAATGGAGGGTATAGGCCATTTTATATCATAATGTATCATGCAGAACTGTGTGGGAGAGAGGGTGGTCTACAGTCTGAACAGTGGTCCATGCATGGTGGCAAAGTCCCAAAATGTGTATATCTATTACATAAACACACATATACTATAAGTGTATAGTAATAGTTATGAACTTACAAAAAAATCTTATATAACATTATAAAGGGCTCTCATACCTCACCCCACCATCAATACCTTGTATTGTTGTGAAACATTTTTAAGTAATGATGAAAGAGCATCCTCAAAATATTACTACTGACCAAAGTATCTTATGTTTGGTTTGTTTCCCCCCCAACCCAACCTATTTTTATTATTTTTTTGTATCTCATTGTGGTGTTGATTTTCATTTCCCTAATGGTTAATGATGCTGAACATCTGTTCATGTTTGTCTTTTGTATATCTTCTTGGGAGAAATGTCCTTTCAAGTCTTTGCTCATTTTTTTTAGTATTGTTTTTTATATTTTAAAGATACTTAGGTTACATAAATGATAAATGATACATAGCAAATATAGGGGATTCACATATGCCACACTCCCTACCCCTCCCACTCTTTCCTACATTCATGGCATCCTTCATTAGTGTGGTACATTTGTTACAATTGATGAACAGGCATTGGAGCATTGCCACTAAGTGTGCATTATAGTTTACATTGTAGTTTAAACTCTCTTCCACACAATATTGTAAGTTATGACAAGATATATAATGACCTGTATATGTCATTGCAACTTCATTCAGGACAATTCCAATGTCCTGAAAATGCCCCCATATTACACCTATTTTTCCCCTCTCCCTGCCTCAGAACCTACAGTGGCCACTGCCTCCACATCAATGATAAAAGTTTTTCTATTGCTGGAATAACTATAAGTAAAGAGTGGAATAACAGTAAGTCTACTCTAGTGCATTGTTCATTTCCCAATCTTGAGAATTCTGGGATCATGATGTCCACTCTGCATCTAATCGAGAAGGCGCTTAGATCCCATGGAGCAGATGGATGGAACTATCTTGCTTGTAGTTGTAGACTCTCTATGTTCCTTGGGATGATCATTGTCCAACATCATTTCCTTGTTAGTTGTCCTGGGTGAGTCCAGTGAACTGGAGAGTAGGTGTTGCAACTCTGTTGAGATTCAGGGCCCAAATTTAAACTGTTCATCAATTCTTGTAGCCACCACTGCAAACAGGATACAAACCATTTCCATCACCTCAAACATATCCTTGATGTTAACCATTTTTAATGAGATACATCCTCCATCTTGAATACATGGCAACCGCTGATCCATATCTGTCCTTCAAGTTTTGCCTTTTTAAACATGCCATATTAAAGAATCATATAATTTGTTATATTTTATAACTGGCTTTTTTATTTCACATAATGCTTTTGAGATTCATCTAGCCTTTGCAGTGTAGCACTATTTTGTTTCTTTTCATTGCTGAGGACAATTCCTTATGTGGATTTTCAGGTTTATTTATACACTCATCTATTGAAAGAAATTTGGTACATTTTTTACTAATAAGAATAATATTACAAACATTCATGTGTAGGTTTTGTGTCAACATTAGTTCTCATTTCTCTATGACAAATTTCTAGAAGTGGGGTGGTTCAGTCTTAAGGTAATTATATGTACAAGAAACTTCCACATTGTTGTCAGTAGAGGCTGTATCATTTTGTTGTTCTGCCAGCAATGCAAGAGAGTTCAAGTTACCCCATATTCTTGTTACCACTTGGTATTGTCAGAATGTTTTTTAGTCATTCTAGTAGGTGGCAATATTTGAATTTTCCTAATGGCAAAGATATTTAGCATATTTTAAAGTGCTTGTTGCTTTCCACAGATTATCTTTGTGAAGTGTTTTTATTCACAGCAGTTATATCATTACTTCTAGCCCCACAAATGCTCTCTATTTTGTAAAGTAACAGTTACTCCTTCAGCTGTTATTGGTATGGTAGAGTGTGGAACAAAAGACCAGGCATTCCTGGCCATGTATAATATATTTTTAATGTATAAAATATAAATTATATTTTATATTTATAAAGTATGCAAATATACTTTATATTCATAAGGTATATAAATATATTTTATATTTACAAGGTATAAAATATACTTTATATTTGCATGTATAAAAATACTTTAAATTTATAAAGTATACAACTATAGTTTATATCAAAGCCTGGAATCAAATATGCTACTGACCCATCTCAGATTTCACCATAAAAATATCCAATACTGGATGATCCATTTTATTTTTTTCTCTAAATACAACAATGCCAACTATTTATTTTAAGACCTCTGTAATACTTTGTTATATCACTCCACTGAAAATTCATGATCTTTACAAAGCAGGACTTCAGTATAATCAGAAATCTACTTATTCATCTTTGTGGCATTATAGACTCACCTGGATTATTTTTAGTCCTAAATTAAATTCTTACCTCTTATATCATGATTTCTCATTCAAACAAAGTAGAATGTGAAGGTTAATATCTGTCCATTTAAAATTATAATGAGAAAGATAATTTACAGCAGCAGATCATTATATTATCAGTCATTCCCTTTGCTTTATGGAAAGTCTAGCATTAAAGGTAGAATTCTATATTCCTCCAACATTCTGCTAATGGCTCCTAAGGGAACCCAATTAAAATATATTGCCAAAATTAATTACATTGTAGATTCATTAGTTTTTATGTCTCCAGAGAGATTTTAATATATTTCCTTCAATTAAAAAAAACCCTCCTCTAGCATATTCAAAAACACATAAATCTGTCTGCTTCTTCTGGAGAAAAGATTTTTTTTTTTAAGATTTATTTATTTTATTACATATCTCCCCTTCCCCCCGCTGCGGCGATGCCCCGAGAGTGGTCACTGCGCAGGCGCGGCTTTCCCCGCTTGTGGGCGGTCTCTGCATCCGTTCACGGCCGGCTTTCAGTTCACGGGTGGCTGGCTGCGCTCCATCCGCAGGTGACCTGCCCTGCCCGTGGCGGCTCTTGCCATGTCCGTGGCAGCTTCTTGCCCTGCCCACAGCGGCTCCGGCCCGCCCATGGCGGCTTGCCATTCTCAAGGCGGTCTGCCCGCTAGGAGAGTTCCCCAGGAATCGAACCCGGGGCCTCCCATGTGGTATGCCGGCGCCCTATCCACTGGGCTACCGAGCCGGCCCCTGGAGAAAAGATTTTTGATAAGCCTACATCACTTGGCAATATTAGAAAAGTCATGAAATGCATGTCATTTGAATTTCAAAAAAAAAAAAATAGTTTTGGAAAACTATTGATTGGATTTTCCCATCCTATGTATTCAGGGTTGTATTGAGAAATGGATGGGTTTTGACCAGGAATAATCAATTACAAACTATACTAAGCCACAAAATACAACAAAGGAAAACCTAAAGTATTCTGACTTTTCATCTTTCTTTTTCTTTCTTTTTTAATTGGCATGTGTGTGTACTTGTGAGAATAATGGACTACAATATCTGAATATTCACAATCTTGGACAAAGTATAAATTAATTTTCTTAGGGTTGGGTAAGTGTTTTCTCCATATTCTCAGCCTGTAACTTATTTGGCTGGTGTTCTTCCGTATTGCCACTTAGTCCTCAGGTGACAGAACTGCCAATTTCCCTGTGTTCTATGTAGAACCTGCCTTTTTCCTAGAAATTGGCAACTTAAAATACTTGCTTTTTTATGACTATTATTATTCTGAATATTTCTTAGCATCAGATTCCTTATTTATAAATTATATGTAACAATACTGGTAGGAGGGTCACAATTCAGATAGAACAAATTGGTTGTGCAAAAAATGTAGATTCTTTGTTTTCCAAATCTAACTTCATCTTGCTCTGGATCCTCCAATCCTCCTGCTGCTTGAGAAAAATGGAAATAACCAAAAACAATAAATTCACATTTCCAGGTCATAGCAGTCTATTTTGTTAGTTCATTTTGCTTTGGGCAAATATCCAATCAATTCAAACCTTCCAAAGGATCTGTTCCACTTCTCCTGAGGTTTTCCTCCCTACCCTTCTTTCCAAGTTGGCCTCAAGGTGGCAGGAGACACCTGTGATTCCTATGGCATGGCTGGGGGTAACCAAGCTACATGCTGTACTTCTCTGCTGGCACCTACTGAGCAATGTCTAGGGGCATCGCTCTTCCTCCTTGCCTTTGAGGATAAACTGTCCATAGAGTATGATGATTCCATTCCTTTACCTACATTGATAATTTATTTCAGATCACAGAACTATAACAATTGCATTTTTTGCAATGCAACCTGAAGGCATTTCATCAATTCTTGCATTATTTTCACTGCCTATATTTTCCAAAATGTGTGAGAGCTGAGATCAGAAATTGTTCACACCTGCCCCAGGTGTGAGAGTTTTCTTAGCCAGACTTCATCTGGTATGAGAGTACAGTTATTCCAGACACAGGATGCAAAGCCCATTCAATTGTTATCTGCACACTGCCTGACACATTACACTATGACTTTGTTAATTAAATAGACTATACTAACTTTCTCTGAAAGATCAAGTCTATTTCTCTCTTCCTAGATTTGGTAGCAGCAGACAATAATGAGCCTCCCAGGTAAATATCTTTCAGGATTTTAAGCACCTGCCTCACTACAATTCATGTTACCCAGACTTTTATTTTGTTGACAAACTCTATTATTGGTATATATGTATCAGTCAGGATCGGCTAATTCTGAATAATTGGCAAACATAGAAGCTAAGCCCATACATGTAATACAAACCCCTGAATCTTGAGAGCAGTCTTACTCTGAGCTGGACATAATTTATTTTTCACTCAGTATTCCATTAATTAGATGAACTTGAACTTGGATCCATGTTTGGCACTGGAAATGTCACAGTAGAAGACAGACATAGATGCTATGCTATCTTTCATATTCTACCTATGTAAACTTGGGCAAGATAAATGGGAACTCTGTACCTCAATCTCCTCATCTGCAGAATCAGTGTTTTAATAGGTCATATGTAGAGGTTTGTTGGGCACTGGATAAGGCATATAAAGCTATTTTGCTATAGTAATGACAATTTAAATTATATTATGATATTATTATTACTATCTTCATCCTAATATATGTATTTTCCTGTCACATCCTTGAAAACCAAACTGTATAAAACAAATACATTATCAAATTATTAATTTTGAAAGCAAAGCTTGCAAAGCTTGGCATAAAACTTTCTGAAATAATATATTTACTCTTAAAGGAATTCATCTTCAATCATCATTATTTACAAGTCCAATTGTAAATTTACCACTATGGATGTGTTACTCAGTAATGATTGGCATTGTCTTGTGCAAAATTTAGCCAGAAAATGACTAGTAGGGCCAATTTTGCATAAAGGCAAGAAGGAGTGTGTTTCAATAAATTTGTCATAAATAGAGATATTTTAATATGAAGAGAAACCAAGTATCATAAGGTAATTAATTGCCTTTTGAATCAAAAATAAGATTTCCAATGGCAAAATTATCATCTAGTATTTTATGGTTATTAAAGTTAACAAGGGAACCAGCTGTGGCTCAATTGGTTGAGCTCTGGTTTACCACATGGGAGGCCCCGGGTTTGGTTCCCGGGGCCTCCTGGTGAAGACAAGCTGCCGTGCTGTGAGCTGACTCAGTGGGATGGTGCAACAGGGGGAAACAAGCAGACACAGAAAAACGCAAAGCAAATGAACACAGCGAGCACAAGCAGCAAGGGGGGATATATAAATAAATAAAAATAAATCTTTAAAATAAATAAATAAAGTTAACAAAATACTATATATTTCAATAACTTGTTTAATCATCCCCAATGCACAAGAAAGCTAAATATTTATCATTATTACCCATTTCATAAATATAAAAAGCAACTTTCTTTGAGTTAAGTAAGAAAGCAAAACATATACTAGGGAGGGGATTAACAAGCGAGATTATCTATATTCTTTAAAGAAATAAATGCTATGAAACTTTTCACTACTAATCAGATTTTGAAAATGGCTCTTAATTGTGAAGCAGAGCTATTTTGCTATTTGTTGTTAAATTCATCTTTCATAGTTATTTTTGCAGAATGTAAGCACTTTAATGGTGTTTAAAATCAATTAGTAAATTGACATCTACTCTTATTTTTACCTTCAGACCTATCGGAATTCAGAATTTAGCATGTCAAATAAGACATCAATTACAGAATTCCTTCTTCTGGGACTTATAGATGACCCAGAGTTACAAATTATGTCAGCCACATACTTATTGAGTGTGATTGGAAACTTGACCATCATCACGTTAACACTGACAAATGTGTGTTTGAAGATTCCCATGTATTTGTTTCTCAGGAATTTTTCCTCCTTAGAAATTTCATCCACAACAGCCTGTATTCCTAGATTTCTGATAAGCATTGTTACCAGAGACACAACCATTTCCTATAATGTTTGCCTGACCCAAGTATTTTTTTTAATCCTTCTGGGAGCAACAGAGTTTTTCTTTCTGGCTGTTATGTCCTATGATCACTATGTGGCTATCTGAAAACCTCTGCATTACACAAGTATAATGAGCAATAAAGTCTGCAACTGGCTTGTCATCAGCTTGTGGTTAGCTGATTTCCTCATTATCTTCCCCCTGTTGGTGATTATGGGTCTCCAGCTGGGTTTCTGTGACTCCAACATTATTGAACATTTTGCTTGTGATTCTTCTCCTATAATGTTGATTTCTTGCACAGACACAACATTCCTAGAGCTCATGGAATTTTTCCTAGCTGTATTCACACTCATGGTAACTTTGACCTTGGGGATTATCTCCTACACACTCATCCTTAGAACAATTCTGAAGTTACCCTCTGCCCAGCAAAGGAAAAAGGTCTTTTCCACTTGTTCCTCCCATATGATTGTGGTTTCCATTTCTTATAGAAGTTGCACTTTCATGTACCTCAAAACTTCAGCAAAGGAAGGGGTGGCTTTGAGCAAAGGTGTAGCAGTACTCAATACCTCTGTTGCTCCCATGCTGAATCCCTTCATTTATACCTTAAAGAACCAGCAGGTGAGACAAGCCCTTAAGGACATGAACAAAAAAATGTTATTATCAAAGAAACACTAATTTATTTGTAAATCTATACCCCAAACCATAAATAAACCACACAAAAACATCCACCATTGTTCCAATAGTAGAATCAAATTAAATGGATAAGCCATGTTTGTACTTCGGCTCTTCTTGAAAACTAAACTTTAAAATGTTTCTTCGGTTATACTGTCTATGAAAAATGTGACCAGATGTGATTGAAGTGCTCAGAAAGGAAGTTGTTTACCACATGGTACAGAAGTATTTCACTAAATTAAAAAGTACCCGGCACACTGAATGTAATTAGAGTTTTTAGCATTGAGGTTGTAAATTCAGAATGTGGGAATTCAATCACATGGAAAACACTCCATAGTTATGGTTAAATGAGTGAATGTTGAATTCATTAACAACAAATAAGCAAGTACAAATTTGTAATCTAATGTGATTAGTACAATTTCATTAATTTCATTGGTCTATCATAAAATACTTGTTTAACTACTATTTTCTGGGTAATAACGCTCACTTGTGGTTATTGTAAGCTGATAACCTAGCTAAAGAGACAAAATATGCACATGTGTGGTGAATCTTATCAATTTTGTTGTCATTCAGACCACTGTATACAAATTGTGTAAGTAATATTCACTGAAGGAGCTAGGTGATAACAAAAACATTTGAGTAAGAGTGTTTTATCTATTCTGTAGACGATTAGATTTAGGGAGAAAATAGGGCTTGAAAAGAGATGGAATAAATCTTCAGTTTTACAGAAATGGCTTTTATGGGATCCACAAAAGATTGTCATCCATTTCCTTCTTCAACATTTAGCAGTCTTCAAGAAATAAAAGTGATTATTTAACAATTCAAACTACCAGTTTTATGAGTTCTAATTGTTATATGTTTTCTTTTTGCTGGGAGTTCTTACAGCCTGCCATTTGTCCATATTCCCCATGTTCATATCACAAGGCCACAGAAATTGTTTGACTTTGAACACATTATTTAAATGTCCTTTGTCTGAGCTTTCCATTTTTTAAGAATGGGGCTTGATAATTAATTCTGTGTAACATAAATAGGTAAGAGGATTTTTAATAGTAAATTGCTTTGATTGCTATATAATAAGTTAACAAATCTCATTGCTCATTGGAAGTTATTTCATCTTCAGTATAGATGAAATGTAACTCACTTTTCATGAAATAAAATTCAAGTAATTAAAGGAAGTTATGTTCCTAGCCCTATCATTTTCAGGCTATACCATTCTCTTTTTTGAAGAACACTCCTCTTTATATGCTTTATATACACATTTCTATAGATATGTTATCATTATGTGTCCCATCCAGCGGGACAGTCAAGTGGGACCTCCGGACATCTCCGGGCCTGTGAGGGAGAGAATGGTATGGGACAGGGAGACACGAAAGAACGACAGCAAGACAGTAGGTCTGATCAAGCTGCGAAGTTTATTGGCAAAGGTACAAGTATTTAAGGAAGGGGAGAGGGGTGGCTGGCAGGGTTTAAGCAACTTGTGAGTTTCCTATTGGCAGTTACTGTTGCTAAGGGGAGTAAGTCACGGGGAAAGGGTAGTTCATGGGGGAGGGAGTTAGCTTTGTAATCAAGTAGTCGTAAAGGAGGGGAAATAGTTCTGTGGTTACGTAGTTGTTGTTCCAGTACCAACGGCCATATTGTTTGCCCGCATGGCTGCAGACAAAGGAGGCAGGAAGCCAAGGCAGGAAACTGTGGTGAGGTCCCCAACATCTCCTCCATTTGTTTTTATTTTAGAATGAGGAGGGGAGAAGCTTAGATAAGCGTTCTCCTGGCATTAACCAGCTGGGGGAAGTAGAGGCCTTATTCCCCGAGCTTTTAGAGTTCAGTTTTTTTGGGGAGGGGATTTTTGCTGAACGAACCCCTATGCAAATAAGGCATGCTTCTCAGAGAGCTCAAAAACGGCCATTGTGGCCCTCTCTTACAGTGCTTTGCCTCGCACCCAGCGGTACCAATCCTGGTCTAAGCCAGTTAGCATATCTTTGAGTTATATGCGGTTCCCATAGGAGGGGGTTTGTAGCTCACAG
>PVKH010049916.1:0-10048 GCA_004027955.1 Chaetophractus vellerosus | reverse complement strand
TTTTACCAGACCCATTTGCTGAAGAGACTATTCTTTTCCAATTGAGTGGTCTTTGCTCCCTTGTCAAAAATCAGTTGGCCATGAATGTAAAGATTGACTTCTGAGCTCTCAATTCAATTCCATTGCTCTATATGTCTGTCCTTGTGTCAGTACCATGCTGTTTTTGTAATGAATTTTAAGATTGAGAAGTGTGAGTCCTCCAATTTCATTCTTTTTCAAGATGGTTTTAGCTATTCAGGGTTCCTTACCCTTCCATATAAATTTGATGATTGACTTTTCCTTTTCTGCAAAGAAGGTTATTGGAATTTGGATTGCAATTGCATTGAATCAATAAATTGCTTTGTGTAGGATTGACATCTCAATGATATTTAGCCTTCCAGTCCATGAACATGGAATGTGCTTCCATTTATTTAGGTCTTCTTTGATTTCTTTTAGCAATGTTTTGTAGTTTTCTGTGTACAAGTCCTTTACATCCTTGGTTATATTTATTCCTAGATATTTGATTCTTGTAGACACGATTGTGACTGGATTTTTTTTTTCTTATTTTCTTCTTCTGATTGTTCATTACATGTGTATACAAACATTACTGATTTTTGGGTATTGATCTTATACCCCACCGCTTTGCTGAATTCATTTATTAGTTCTAGAAGCTTTGTTGTGGATTTTTCAGGATTTTCTGTATATAGGATCACATCATCTAAAAATAGGGAAAGTTTAACTTCTTCCTCTCCAGTTTGGATGCCTTTTATTTCTTTTTCTTGTCTAATTGCTCTGGCAAGAACTTCCAGCACATTGTTGAACAGTAGTGACAGTGGGCATCCATGTCTTGTTCCTTATCTTAGAGGGAAAGCTACTAGTCTCTTACCATTAAGTAGGATGTTAGCTGTGGGCTTTTCATATATGCCCTTTATCATGTTGAGGAAGCTTCCTCCTATTTCTAGAGTTTTAAATGTTTTTTTTTTTTTTTATCAAGAAGTGGTGCAGGGTTTTGTCAAATGCCTTTTCTTCATTAATTGAGAAGATCGTGTGTGTTTTTCTTTCATTCTGTTAATGTGGTGTATTATATTAATTGATTTTCTAATGTTGAACCAACCTTGCATACCAGGAATAAGTCCCACTTGATCATGGTGTATAATTCTTTTAATATA
Source organism: Chaetophractus vellerosus (assembly GCA_004027955.1). Lineage (NCBI taxonomy): Eukaryota > Metazoa > Chordata > Mammalia > Cingulata > Chlamyphoridae > Chaetophractus > Chaetophractus vellerosus. Next base: position 8,900 of record PVKH010049916.1, on the reverse strand, counting down.
CTGTTAGATTCAGTTTGCTAGTATTTTACTGAGGATTTTTGCATTTTTATCTATAAGAGATATTGGTCTTTGGTGTTCTTTTCTTGTGGCATCTTTATCTAACTTTGGTATAGGGGTGATGTAGGCCTCATATAGTGAATTAAGGAATGTTCCCTCCTCTTCAGTTTTTTGGAAGAGTTTGAGCAGAGTTAAGTGTTCTTGGAATGTTTGGTAGAATTCCCCTGCGAATTCATTTGGTCTGGACTTTTCTTTGTTGGGAGGTTTTTGATTACTGATTCAATCTCTTTACTAGTAATTAATTTGTTGAGATATTCTATTTATTCTTGAGTCAATGTAGGTAGTTTGTATGTTTCTAAGAATCTGTCCATTTCATCTAGATTATATAATTTGTTGATGTACAGTTGTTCATAGTATCCTCTTATAATCCTTTTTATCTCAGCAGGTTGGTAGTAATGTACCCCTTTTCATTTCTGATTTTTGTTATTTGTATCCTCTTTCTTTTATTCTTTGTCAGTCTAGCTAAAGGTTAGTCAATTTTATTGATCTTTTCAAAGAACCAACTTTTGGTTTTGTTGATTCTCTCTATTTTTTTCTACTTCATTTGTCTCCTCTCTAACATTATTCTTTCTGCTTTGGATTTAGTTTGCTCTTCTTTTTCTAGTTCTTCTAGTTTTGAGGTTAGGTCAAAAGTCAAAAGTCTTTATGCTTTTTAAATGTAAGCATTTAGAGCTATAAATTTCCCTCTCATCATTACCTTTGCTGTATCCCATAAATTTTGGTATCTTGTATTTTCATTTTCATTAGCCTCAAGATATTCCTAATTTTGTTTCTGATTTCCTTTTTAGCACATTGGTTGTTTAAGAATGTGGTGTTTAGCTTTTGGCTGCTGCCCACGGCTTGACTGTGTCAAGTTCAAGTTGCTGAGGAACTTAAGGGCTGCTGTTTGAAAGACAGAATGAAGGGAAGCCTTTTCAAGTAGATAAGATGTATTTGAATGTGAGATTATTAATACATACAGAATAGTTTTGCATTCTTTGTCCCTCATCGTGCTGGCAGGGGTGAATTTTGAGAGAAAAGTTCCAAATATCTGTAGGAACCTGTATCTGACAATGTTATGGCTCTGCCCTATACTGGCACAACAGAATTCCCATTATTTACAGTAATTCTTTTATCAGCCAATCTCAATCTGAAACTTAACAGTATTAATACCAAAAGAACAAGTGCATCAAATCCATAATTTTAGTTCACATACTTCACAAAGATGTGGCTAAGATTAGTTTTTTTTTTTTTAAAGATTTATTTATTTTATTACAAATCCCCCCCCCCCCCCCGCTGCGGCGACACGCCGAGACTGGTCACTGCGCAGGCGCGGCTTTCCCTGCTTGTGGGTGGCTTCTGCTTCTATTCACGGCCGGCTCTCAGTTCGCGGGTGGCTGGCTGCGCTCCATTCGCGGGCGACCTGCCCTGCCCGTGGCGGCTTTTGCCCTGTCCGTGGCAGCTTTTTGCCCTGCCCACAGCGGCTCTGGCCCGCCCATGGCGGCTTGCCATTCTCAAGGCGGTCTGCCTGCTAGGAGAGGTCCCCGGGAACCGAACCTGGGGCCTCCCATGTGGTATGCCGGTGCCCTATCCACTGGGCTATCCAGCTGGCCCCCAAGATTAGTTTTTTAAAGTAGATTACTTTTGTTTATAACTAGATTTGCATTTTTAAAATGTCTTTGGGTTATTCTGAAGATTCTGCTTTTACAGTGTACTCTTAAAGGTTACTGATGAGGCATATATATGGCTGTGGTGTGCTTAATTCTGGCTAGGATTTATCACGGCACTAAGCAGAATATATGCACCTCTATAATAAAATGTGATGCTACCTTCATTTTTGTGGTATGCTAAAGAACACTTTCAAAGGGCCTGATATTTTCAAAATACTTAGTTTTCTTTATGGGTTTTGTATGATCAGTGGTTTTCCAGGGATGGAAAGCTGTTGAGTACAAAGGAGTATGAGGGAATTGGAGGTGGGGGGGGGGGGCACATGACTGTATTACTACTTACTTAAAAAGGTGATTTTTACTGTATGGTGTCAATAAACATGACTTTAAAAAAAGAGTATGGCGTTTAATTTCCACATATTTGTGAATTTTCCATTTCTCCCTCTGTTATTGATTTCTAGTTTCTTCTTTTGTGGTCAGAGAATATACAATGTATGATTTCAATATTTTTGAATTTATTGAGACTTGTTTTGTGACCTAACATATGGTCTATCTTGGAGAATGATCCATGTGCACTTGAGAAGAGGGTGTATTCTGTTTTTGTTGGGTAAAGTGTTCCTTATGTCTTTTAGGTCTAGTTAAGTTTAGAGTATCATTCAAGTCTTGTAATTCCTTATTGACTGTATGACTAGATATTCTATCCATTATTGAGAAAGGTATATTAAAGACTCCTACTAGTAATGTAGACCCATCAATTTCTCCCTCAAATCTGTCAGTATTTGCTTCATATATTTTGGGTTTCTGCTGTTAGGTGCATATATATTTATAATTGTTACATCTTCTTGTTGAATTGTTCCATTTATCAATATATAATGACCATCTTTGTCCCTTGTAACTTTTTTCTAATAAAATTTTATTGAAGAATGTCATTCCTACATGAACATACATAAACAATGTGTATAATAAAAGTTGTGAGCTTATAAAACAAACATGCATATCATCATACAGGGTTCCCATAAAACACTCCCTTGTAACTGTTTTGACTTAAGTCTGTTTTATCTGATATTAGTATAGCTGCCCCACCTCTCTTTTGGTTACTATTTGCATGGTGTATTTTTCCCATCCTTTCACTTTCAATCTACTTGTATCTTTGAATTTAAGGTGACTCTCTTCCAGACTGCATATAGTTGGGTCATGCTTTTTAAAATTCGTTCTATTAATCTCTGCCTGTTGACTGGAGAGTTTAATCTGCTTAAATTTAAAGTCACTATGTTAACATAGACTTTCTTCTTCCATTTTGCTATTTATCTTTTGTGAGTCTTATACTTTTTTGACCCTCACTTCTGTTAATGCCTACTCTTATATTTGTTTTTTTTTGTTGTACCATATTAAGTAAATTCTCATTTCTATTTGGATATATAAAATTTACCACCCTAGATACATAACAGTTATATTTGGTTTGATATCAATTTAACTTTAATTGCATGCACATATACTTTTCCTATACTCTCTGTCTCACCTTATTTGTGTGTGTTTGTTACCATTTATATCTTCATACAATGTATGTCTAAAAACAGATTTCTCATTGCTTTTTTTAAAAAGATATATTTATTTATTTACTTTTATCCATTTTTACGCCCTCCACTCCGTTTTTGCTGTTTTTCTGTCCATTAGTTGGGCAATTCTCTGTGTCTGTTTCCTGCCCTCTCTTCTCATCTTTTTCCTCCTGTCTTCACTGGGATTCGATCCTCAGAACTTCCAGTGTGGGGGAGAGGCATCTTATCGCCTGCACCACCTTAGTTCCTGGTTTTTCGGTGCATCTCGTCATGTTCTCCCTTGCGCCACTCTCCTGTTACATTATCATCTTGCTGCATGGCTCAGTAGGGCCTGACGGCACACCCATGTGGGGGGCCTGGGGGGATCACCCACTCGTGAGGCCGGGAGGGCTCACCCACTTGTGGGGCCTGGCAGTGAACCCCTGCACAGGACCTGGCAGTGCACCTGGTTGCGGGGCCTTGTGGCCTGCGCACCTTCTATATTTTTCTTTTTTTAAATTTTTACCGGGAGGTCCCAGGGATTGAACCCAGGTCCTTCCATATGGGAAATGGATGCCCAACCATTTGAGCCACATCCGCCCCATCATTAATTTTTTTTTCACTGTTTAAATGCTCATTTTATTTTCATGTGTTTTTTTTTTCACTGTTTAAGTGCTCATTTTATTTTCATGTGTTTTTTTTCACTGCCATCATTAATTTTTATGCATTTGTATTTTTACACCTGTAGGAAGTAAGAAGTGGGGCTACATACCAAATAATACACTACAATAATACTGGCACTTATAATTACTCAAATGGTTACCTTTGTCAAAGGCCTTTATTTCCTTTTGCTGCTTTGATTCTCTGTCTAGTGTCCTTTCTTTGGTCTGAAGAACTCCTTGCCTGTAGGGCAAGCCTAGTGGTGATGTACTCCCTCAGCTTTTGTTTATCTGAGAATGTCTTAATCTTTCCGTCATTTTTGGTAGAAATTCTTGCCTGATATAAATTCTTGGCTGACAGTTGTTTTCTTTTCTTTTTAAAATTTTTATTATACATCCCCCCTTCTGCTTGTTCTTGCTGTGTTCATTTTTTCTCTGCATTCCTCTTTGTCTGCTTGTCTCCCCCTGCTGGGGCGGCCTGCCGAGCCAGCTCACTGGCATGGCGGCCTGCCTGCTCAGTAGGGCTCACTCTTGCTTGCGGGGGCGTGCCCCGCCCGCGGCAGCGGGCCCTGCCCATGGCAGCGGGCCCTGCCCACGTTGGCTTGCCTTCTCCAGGCGGTCTGCCTGTTCGAGGAGGCCCGGGGACCGAACCCGGGGTCTCCCATGTGGTAAACCGGTGCCTTACTAACTGGGCTACAGCCGGCCCCCAGTTGTTTTCTTTCACCACTTTAAATATTTCAATCTACTGCCTTCTTGCCTCCATGTTTTCTGATGCAAATTGGCACTTACTCTAATTGTGACTCCCCTGTGTGTAACACATTGCTTTTCTCTTGCAGCTTTTAGAACTCTCTCCTTGTCCTTTGCATTCAATAGTGTCATCAATATATGACAGGGTGTATTTTTCTTCATGTTTATCCTGTTTGGTGTCCTCTGGACTTCTTAGATCTGCATAGTCATGTCTTTTGCTAAGTTTGGGAAATTCCTTGTCTTATTTCTTTGAATATTCCTTCTGTGCCTTTCTCTCTTTCTTTTCCTTCTGGGACTCCCATAATGCATGTACGGTATACTTGATGGTGTCACAGAGGTGTCTTAAGCTATTTTTACTTTTTAAAAAATATGATAAACTTTATTTTTAAAGAAGTTTTAGATTATAGAAAAGTTACATTGAAAGTACAAGGGATTCCCATGTACCTCCCCATCTTCCCCTATTAATAACATCTTACAGCTGTGTGGTACGTTTGTTACAAATGATGAATAAATATTGAAGCATTGCTACTAACCAAGGTCTATAGTTTATATTGTGGTTTACACTTAATTCCAATGCCCTAAAAATGTCCTATGCTCCACCTATTGTTCCACCCCCCTCAGAACCTCTGGTAACCACTGTCTTTATAACAATGTTACATGTTCTTCTAGTACTACAATATTAATAAGTTTACTTTGTCCATGGTTGCATTCCCCCCTTATGTTTGTTCATTCCTCAACCTTGAGGATTTGGGCATGGTGATGCCCCCTCTGCCTCAGATTGAGAGGGGAGCTTAGATCTTATGGGGCAGATGGAAGGAACTGTTTTGCTTGAGTTGTAGATACTCTGTTTTTTGGGATGGGGGTTGTCCATCATCATCATCCATTTGTTAGTTGTCCTGGGTGAGTCTGATGATCTGGAGAGTAGGTGTTGGATGCAACTTTTCTGAGATTCAGGTCTCAACCAGTATATGAAAAGACCAAAGATTTAAGTCTCTGAGAAATATAATTAATGGGTATAGTGCTAATTATAGGCTCAAATAAAAGGGCTAGAAGAATCATGTATAGGGAAATTATAAATGAGTTTAACTCTGTTACTTTGGGGAAATAGGTGGTCATGTATTTCAAGGTAAGCCCACTGACAGGGTGCTGATTTCAAGGGATTGTGTACCTTGCCTATATTGTCTGGATGGCTCTAGATCCCTCAGGAGCACCCCTATTTGAGGATTTGTTCACAGTGGCAGTGTATTAGTTAGCCAAAGGGGTGCTGATGCAAAATACCAGAAATTAGTTGGTCTTTATAGAGGGCATTTATTTGGGATAGAAGTCCACAGTTACCAGGCCATAAAGTGTAAGTTTCTTCCCTCACCAAAGTCCATTGCCACATGCTGGAGCAAGACAACTGCTGACATTTTCCAGGGTTCAAGCTTCTTGGGTTCCTCTCTTCCTGGGGCTGTGTTTCTCTCTGGGCTTAGCTCCTCTGTTTCCTCCACAAGGTCAGCTGTAGACTATGAGGCTCTCTAGGCTTTGCTTCTCTCCACAAGGCCAACTGTGAACTCTCAGGCGAATGGCTCGTCTCTATCCCAGGGCCTTCTCTCCTTTCTCGCAAGAACTCCAACATCAGAACTGCTTCAACTCTGTTCTTTGCCATGCCTTTTATATTTGATTCCTACCCCACCAAGGGGTGGGGCTCAATGCTCTACTGACATGGCCCATTTAACGCCCTAATCATAACTTAATCGTGCCCAGATTAGCAGGCCAGTTTACAAGCATGATCTAATATCCATTTTTGGAATTCATAATTACATCAAACTGCCAAACTGCTACAGGCAGTTGGTGAGATCTGCCTGAGACATGCATAAGTGTGACCTCTGGAATGCCCTGTTTCATTTTGAAATCTCTTAGCCATAAAAATTCTTTTGTATTTGATGTTTCCCCCTTTTGGTCTTTTTCCAAATGCATTCTGGTTGGTTCTTGGTATTAATCCCTTGGCACCAGGGAGGCTCATCCCCAGGGGTCATGTCCCATGCCAGGAGTGGGGAGAAGGTAGTGCAAATGTATATTTGCTGACTTTGGCTTAGAGAGAGGTAACATTTGAGTAACAAGGAGGTTTGCAGGAGGTAACTCTGCAAACTATACCAGAGGTGATTATAATAATAGTTATTATTAAGTTAAGTTTCAGTTTTACAAGAATAATGTTCATAGTTACATGCATTAATATTGAGGGCTTGACATATTGATCTGTTTTCTTTTATTAGGCACTGCCTATGTACTCAAGAGATTCTTGCCCCTCGATTTGAAGACATAGCAGGACTCCCCAGGATGGGAGTTTAATATTTTGTTTATTGTGTGGGTCTCCACCCACAGAGATAACATCCTATGATAATATGAACACATTCATATTTCATAGAAGCATGCCCCAGCTGCACCCTTTCCCACATATCCCCCCACCACTGACACCCTGCACCAGTGAACCTTTCCTTTCATACTTGCCAAAAGAATGTTCCCACAATTGCATTTTCAACCACAGACATCCACTTCCCCAGAGTTCACATGTTCCTTTCTCCAGCTCTCCCCCAGTTCCATGGATAGTCCAACCCACCCCCCCAACCCTGCCTACCCTCACACTCCAGCACCATCAACCCCACTCACATCCCTGCACTACCATCACCTCTACCCACTGCCAAACCACCTCCTTATAAGTTCTGTCTAGATTGATCATCGGCTCACCACTCTTTTATATTTTTAATTAAAAATTTTTTTAAATTTTATTTTTAATTTTTTTTGGCTCACCACTCTTTATTCCCTTTCTGCCTTCTGGTAACCTATCTTCCAGACTCTATCTCTGATATAACCTCAGCTCCATATACTTAGGTCATATCAGTGAAGACAAGCAATATTTGTCCTTTAGCAACTGGATTATTTTACTAAACATAAGGTCTTAGAGATTCATCCATGTTGTTGCGTGTGTCAAAACTTTATTCCTTCATACAGCTGCATAATATTCCATTGTATGTATATGCCAAATTTTGCTTATCTATTCATCTGTTGATGGACACTTGGGCTGCTTCCAACTTTAGGCAATAGTAAATAATGCTGCTATGAACATTGGTGTGCATATATCTGTTCATGTCCCTGCTTTCAATTCTTCTGGGTGTATATCTAGTAGTAGGATTGCTGGATTATGTGGCAATTCTATAGTTAGCTTCCTGAGGAACTGCCAAACTGCATCATTCTATATTCCCACCAGCAGTGGGTGAATGTATCCATTCCTTCACACCCTCTCCAACACTTGTAGTTTCCTTTTTTTTTTTTTTTTTAATAGTAGCCAGTCCAATCGGGGTAAGATGATATCTCATCGCAGTTTTGGTTTGCATTTCCCTAATAGGTAGGCAGTAACGATGAGCATCTTTTTTTTTTTTTTTTTTGAGGTACTGGTGGCCAGGGATTGAACCCAGGACCTCATATGTGGGAAGCCAGTGTTCAACCAGTAAACCACACTGGCTCCTCTGACTTGGTTTTTTTTTTTTTCATTTGTTTTGCTTGTTGTTTGTTTTTTATTTTTCTAGGAGGCATAGGGAACCTAACCCAGGACCTCCCATATGGGAAGCAGGTGCTCAACTGCTTGAATGACATCCACTCCCCTGATGAGCATTTTTTCATGTGCTTTTTAACCATTCATATTTCCTCTTTGGAAAAGTGTCTATTCAAATCTCTTGCTCATTTTAAAATGGATTGTTTGTCTTTTTATTTTCAACATGTAAGATATCGTTATATATACTGGATATTAGACCCTTATTGGATAAGTGGTTCCCAAATATTTTCTCCCATTGTGTAAGTTGCCTTTTTACTTTCTTGATAAACTCCCTTGAAACACAAAAGTTGTTAATTTTCAGGAGATCCCATTTATCTATTTTTTCTTTCATTGTTCATACTTTGAATGTAAAGTTTATGAAACCATTTCCTCCTACAAGATCTCGTAGATGCTTCCTTACATTATCTTCTAGAAGCCTTATGGCCTTGGCTCTTATAGTTAGGTCTTTGACCCATCCTGAGTTAATTTTGTGATGGTTAGGCTAATGTGTCAACTCGGCCAGGTAATTGTGCCCAGCTGTTGGGTCCAGCAAGCCTGGGGCTAATTGAGTTTACTGCATGGATGGCTGATTGCATCTACATCAATCAGCAAGATTGGATCAAGAATGGATGACGCTGTTATCCATTCAGTTGACTGCTTATAGAAGGGAACTGATTTCAACATT
>PVKH010049915.1:0-10048 GCA_004027955.1 Chaetophractus vellerosus | reverse complement strand
CTTAATTTTTTTTTAAGATTTATTTTTATTTATTTATATATCCCCCCCTTGCTGCTTGTGCTCGCTGTGTTCATTTGCTTTGTGTTTTTTTCTGTGTCTGCTTGTCTCCCCCATTGCGTCATCCTGCTGAGTCAGCTCACTGCGTGGCGGCTTGCCTTCTCCATGGGGCCCCAGGAACCGAACCCGGGGCTTCCCATGTGGTAAACCAGAGCCCAACCAATTGAGCCACAGCTGGTTCCCCCTAATCTTAATATAATCAAGTAAATGTAACCTTTGAATTTAATACAATCAAAGGGTATCACACCCAGAGGAACAGACCAGTTTACAAATGTAATCTATATTTCTTTTTGCAATTCATAAATAATACCAAACTGCTACAGGTACTATTGACATCTTAATGATATTTAGTTTTCCAATACATGAATACAGAATATCCTTCCATTTATTTAGGTCTTCTTTAATTTCTTTTAGCAATGTCTTGTAGTTTTCTGTGTACAAGTCCTTTACATCCTTGGTTAAATTTATTTCTAGATATTTGATTCTTTTAGTTGTTATTGTGAATGGAATTTTTTTCTTGATTCCTTGTTCTGATTGTTCATTGCTTGTGTATAGAAACCCTACTGATTTTGGGGTGTTGATCTTGTACCCTGCTACTTTGCTGAATTCATTTATTAGCTCAAGGAGCTTTCTTATAAATTTTTCAAGATTTTCTGTATGAAGGGTTATATCATCTGCAAATAGGGAAAGTTTTACTTTTTCCTTTCCATTTGGATGACTTTTGTTTTTTTTTTTCCCTAATTGACCTGGCAAGAACTTCCTGTACAATATTGAATGTGGTAATAGAGGCATCCTTGACTTGTTCCTGATCTTTTCAAAGAACTTTAGGGTTTGTTGTTTCCTCTACTATTTTTTTGTTCTCTGTTTCTTTTATCTCTGTTCTAATCCTTGTTATTTCCTTCCTTCTGCTCATTTTGGATTTAGGTTGCTCTTCTTTTTCTAGTTCTTTCAGTTTTGAGGTTAGATCTCTGATTTGGTCTTTCTTCCTCTTTAATGTAAGCATTTTAGCACTATAAATTTTCCCCTCAGCACTGCCTTTGCTGCATCCCATAAGTTTGGGAATTTTGTATTTTCATTTTCATTCACTACAAGATATTTCCTCATTTCCTTTATGATTTCCTCTTTGACCTATTGGTTGTTTAAAAGTATGTTGTTTAATTTCATATATCTGTGAAATTTCCATTTCTCCATTATTGATTTCTAGCTTCCTTCCATTGTGGTCAGAGAATATACATTGTATGATTTCAATATTTTTGAAATTATTGAGACTTGTTTTATGATCCAACATATGGTCCATCCTGGAGAATGATTCATGAGTTCTCAAGAAGAATGTGTATTCTGTTTTTGCTGGGCGCAGTTGTTCTATATATGTCTGTTAGGCCTAGTTGGTTTAGTGTATCATTCAAGTCCTGAACTTCCTTATTGATCTTCTAACTAGATGTCCTATATATTAATGAGCTCTCCATTTCTACTCTCGTTACAATTGTCCACCATCCTGGGACTTGCAAGAGCCGGGCCTTCTCAGACGTGGGCCTTTGAGCTGGCATGGGAACACTCAAAATGGTCCATCTTTGTCCCTCATAACTGTTTTTGACTTAAAGTCTATTTTATACAATATTAATATAGCTACCCCAGCTCTCTTTTGGTTGCATCTTGGGGAGGTCTTTCCCAAGTAGTCTTTCCCAGCCAAAACAGGACCAGATACCCACAAAGGGGGCGCAGACTGGCCCCAAAGTGCCCTATGGAGGGGGTCAGGAAGGGCACCAAAAGCTTCTCTGATGGCTCCCCAAAGCTGAGCTTTCCTGGCCTGTCCAACAAATGCAGCCCTTCAGCAAACTGTGTCTCACAGCCCTGAGGAAGTGCCACATCTTTAAATCTCCATTGCCTCTGCCCCTATCCAAGGAGGTCTGAAACACTGGCTGCCACCACCTTTGTTTGGGACAGGTTGACACAATAGCTGCCCTCCAAGCAGGGACCCAGCAATTTGAATTTGCTAATCAAAAGATGTGATCAGTGAGCGGCTGTGCCCACCCCTGTTCTTGGGGAAGATGATTTTTATGTTCCTTTCTATCACCAGCAATCTAGCTAGGGACTGGACCCCACGGTGGCCTGCCACGAGAGTGGGGGGTGGTCGCTGGTAGCCTCCAGAGAAAGCAATTTATAGTTCCTTACTGTAATTTATCAGCTTCTTCTTCCTGCTCTTCTTGATGCTGTACAGTGTTTTTCTGGCCTCTGGAGTTTCAAAATAGCTGTTTTAGACAGTTCCTGCCTGTTTAATACTTGCTTTGGTGGAATACTCTGCCATCTTCCTGCACCCATGCCCTCCTTTGTTTTCTTAAGTTCCTTTTATGGATATGTTCTGTCTTCCTAACTAGATTTAAAAATGACAATAAAACCAAGGTCTTTGATATATATTCATACATATGTATAAATATATGCATATATGTATATATATATTTAATCTATTGTGTGGTTCTATTGTAGTGCCCTGAACATAATAAAAGGGCAAAACATATTTCCTAAACACTCCCTGTTGAGGTTTATGTCGACAATGAGCATGAAATAGCCATGGAACAGTTAGAAATAAAACTGGATTTAGAATCGTAGGCTCATGTGCTCGCTCTAGGTTTCCAGCTCAAGAAGTTACTTATTCCTTGAGTTTCTCTGGTACTGTCAAGATTCTGGTGTCCAGATTCTTGGCACATTGTGATAAAGAATTCAAAGATGCGCCACAAATTAAGCAAGCAAGCAGAGAGTTTAATGCAAAGTGAAAGAATTGAAAGTACACACTGGAGATGTGAGTGCAGGTGCTCTCACTAGTGAAGAGGCATGCCCTGTGACTTGGGGCCCGGGGATGAAATGGGAGGGTCTTCTTGCCTTGTGACTTCAGTTGGTAGGGAAGGGGTTAGGGCCAGTGTGTTCTGTCCCCACTGGTTGGGTAGAATAAGATGTTATCACTTATTTTCTGAGTTTCACACATAATAGCTCAAGCCTGGCTGCCCACAGTTGTTACCAAATGGCTCTGGTTCCTGGGATTCTAGGTTCTTGCCTTATGTCACATAAAAGAATTTAAGGACACACCATAGGGTGGACAAGGGAGTAAAGAGCTTATTAAGAAACAAGAAAATGAGAAATCTACATGGTCCAAGTCACGGACCTCAGGCATACTGCAGAGTGAGTTGCACATGCGGGGCCCCAAGTCAGACCTTTTTAAAGTCTTTCCTCCTCCACCTTCATAATGTTGGGGAATTGCCCAGCTGTTTTGATTGGTTGTGCTACCTGTCAGTTTTCGTGGGCCAATGGTGAGGCCTTTTGAGGGTATCCGGGGCTTTCCCTCTAGTTCCAAATGAGATTCTCATGGCCGGGGTCTCACAAGATCCCTCAGATTTCTGGGAGGGGTCTCATGGCCATGTTGTCTGCCAGCCATATTATCTGCTGGCCTCAGCCACCTTCCACCTTTCACTATACTAACCTGCCTCAACTCTCCCTTCAGAGAATTTACACCCTTAATTCTTAAGGGGGCGCTGAAGGGCAATAGTCATTCTTCTGTAGCTACTTCCTGCTGGTTAGGGGGAGTAGGCCCTACCTGACAATGTGTAAAACCTTCTGGCTATTCTATTGTGGTTGAGGGAAGACGGGTCTGGCACCTGGTTGGAGCTGGACAAATTCCCCACATGACTAATAAGGCGTTGATTCTTTAAGAAATAAACTTAATTAGAATTTTGAAGATACATGGTCCTACTTAAAAGGATAAAGAATATGGTGGTAAGCGGCCCAAAAAGGGGGCCAGCCATGACATACTGGACGACGAGAGTGAGAAAGGCCAGGTGCCTTCAGAGGCTGCATCCTTCCAAAGTTGATGGGAAACAGCATTCTTCCTTGAGTTCTTTCATGCTGTTAGTTAACTCTAGGGAGAGATTGTGGTTGACAAGCTGGGTTTGGTATAAACTGCCAACCCCAGTTCCCACAGCAGTGGTTATGCCTAGGACAGCTAGGAGAGGTATGAGGAGAGGCACTGCCCTAGACATAAACTCACACAGACAGTATTGGCAACAACAAGACAGGCATGTGGCAAGGAAAATAAAGACGATATTTAAGGGAGCCATTCTTTTGTCTCATAGGCACATTCATTAACTACTTAGAAAATGAATTAAATTTACCAAAACTTTTTTTATAATTAATTTTTATTTTAATTTTTAAAGTTTTAAACATACATGTTACATAATAAATATAAGGGATTCCCATGTGCCCCACTCCCTCCCCCTCCCATACTTTCTCACCTTAACAACATCCTTCATTAGTGTAGTACATTTGTTACAATTGATGAACACATACTGAAGCATTGCTACTAACCGTGGACTACAGTTTACATTATAGTTTATACTTTGTCCTGCACAATTCTGTAAATTATGACAAAATATACAATTGCCTGTATCCATCACTGCAATGTCATGCAGGACAAATCCAGTGTTCTGAAAATGCCCCCATATTACACCTATTCTTCCCTCTCCCATCCCTTAGAACCTCTGGTGGCTGCTGCCTTTATATCAATGAGAAGAGTTCTTCCATTGCTAGAATAATAATAAGTCTACTTTAGGCCATTGTTCTTTCTCCAATCTTGAGGATTTGGGGATGGTGATACCCACTCTACTTCTAATTGAGAAGGGGCTTAGATCCCATGGGGCAGATGGATGGAGATATCTTGCTTGCAGTTGCAGATGCTCTCTGTTCCTTGGGATGGGCATTGTCCATCACCATCTCCTTGTTAGTTGTCCTGGGTGAGTCCAGTGAACTGGAGAGTGGGTGTTGCAACTCTACTAAAATTCTGGGCTCAACTGGCACATGGACAGGTGGAAGATTTAAGTCTCTGGAACATATATTTATCAAGTATAGTGCTAATTATGGGTTCAAATAAAAGGGGCAGAAGAGCCATGTGTAGGGAAATTATAAATGAGTATAACTGGGGAGCATAAATTCCAAGTAAGGCCCACTGACAAGTTTACCAAGATTTTTAACATGTTCAATATCCCTCTGCATATGATTGAGAATAGAAGAGATACAGGTATAGTACTTATTTCTAATTAATGTGCTAATCAATGCAGAAGTTTCTCTTTGAGCTGCAATTAATAGATCTAAGTTCCAGGTTTGCAATACCATACATGTTATCACTCCATGGGAGCAGGCCATAATACCAATTGTGTTGGTTTAAGTTCTCCTCACTTTACTCTGGTAATTATTGCTCCATTTGGTATGTCTTCCACACAGCCAGCGTGCTGCAGCACCATTGACTCTAGAGAGAAGCTAGGCTCCAGTATTTCACTGGCCTGGTGCATAGTGCCCTTGAGCATTATGAAACAGAGCCAGTCTGGAGGCAATGTCCATTACACATCTGGCCATATTGAGCCATCACCAGCTGCCTCAGGAGTCCGAAACTGCAATGTACTCTCCATTTATTTCAGGAACATAACCAGAGATGTATTAGATACCTTTATTGTTTTAGGGGTTAGTGTCCAACCTAGCCAATAACTCAAATGGAGAGGTACCATGCAGTGTACTGAAGGCCTAATTTGAATGCACAAGAGAGTTTGACAATACTAAAGTCTATTTCTTTTAATCTTCATACACTTTTTAAACACTCCCAATGCAATGTATCAAATGAACTTAGCTATTTTAATACTTTTTACTTCTACACCTTTACCATGATTACATTAATTAATGGGTATTTTACTTTAGCAGTACAGGAAAAACTACCTTCTCAATCATTTTATGAAAACTAAGATTCCCAATGGAATCAAGGTTATCTTTCCTTACTACCGCTTTAATACACAGATTGAGGTGGCCTCTGATAGGTTTCCCTGTTATGAAGTTGCTTTTTGTTATTAATATCAATTAGGTTTCTAATTAATAATGGCTTCCTGGAATTGGCCATTTAGATGCTTCAGTTTAGACAATATGTTTACAAACTTCTTATAATTAACTAAAAAACAAAATAAACAAACAAAAAACAAACAAAATAAACAACAAAAAATAAAAAAATATTTAACTAGATTTACTTTATTTTTAAATAAGCTTATTAAATTACAATTAGCAAACAATGAAATTTAATTTATCTTAATTTCATTAAACATAAACTTACAACTTTCATTATCTTAAAGATTTAATACATATAATGTTAATTTATTTATTTGGTATTCTATAAACTTAGGGAGATAACACCCAAACTAAATAAAATTGACACAATTATAATTTATGCAAGGAATGTTCTTTTTCCTTCCTTTACAGGAGGCTAAAACCTCTTTTCTTTAATAAAATTCTAAAATTATGAATAACTTTAAAAGCATGCTGACTGTAGGTTCTGGAATATATTACAATTGTTTAATTTGTTTTAATTATAATTTAGAAAATATCTTTCCATAGCTTTCAAGGACCTTTCCTTTACTTACTGAAATTTGGTAATAGGATTATTAAACACCTTTATTTTAAGGCTGTTGAAAGGTTTAAATTGGAGAATTATAGGATAAACTGATTCTTAATTCCCCAACCTAGAAAATAGAGGGTTTTTGTTGTTGTTGTTGTTGTTTTGAGGTACTGGGGACTGGGGATTGAACCCAGGACCTCACATGTGAGAAGCTGGCGCTCAGCCACCACAACACATTGGCTCCCCCAAGTTGGTTTTTTTTTTTCTTTCTCATTTTGGTTTGCTTGTTTGGTTCTGTTGTTGTTTAGGAGGCACCAGGAAACAAATCCGGGACCTCCCATGTGAGAAGCAGGTGCTCAACAGCTTGAGCCACATCCGCTCCCAAGATAGATGTTTTTTTTTGGTGGGTTTTTTGTTTGTTTGTTTGTTTGTTTTGGATAGAGTTTTAATCTTTAAAAGTTTGAATAAAGCTCTTTTAAAAATTTTCATTAGTTAACTTGATAGTACCATCCTGATGTGTGAAGATATACACTGAACAAATAGGCAGACACAAATAGAGAGTTAGACACAAAAACACATCTCACTAAAGTTACTTAAAACTTTCATTCTTTTACAAAATAAATTTAACTGTAAAATAACTTTTAAAATATTTCTTTGAAGGCTATTTCTAATTACTCTAATCTGTTCTGTGACCATGCAATTTTGCACAAGAATTCCGTTTCTCTCGATTAATTATTGGCTTATAACCAAATTGTTCCCAATGCTTAGAATACAATTTACAACATTTTCCTTTACTTCAGAGCTTTGCTTATTTTCCATTTTGACTTTGACAGACCTTGGATGAACAAGACTAATTCCAGTATATACTCACTGAGGTCATTGAAGTCTCAAGGAAACCTGGTTTCTCTCCTGACTTGCTCCTTTTAGGAACATCAACACTCGAGGTGGGAGGTCCCCCACTCCCCAGTCCTCAGAGATAACAGGACTCCAGTGGCCACTGGACTGGAGGAATGGACGTTCAACCCCGAGGTCGAGAATTCCACCAGGCAGCAATCTAGTCCACACCTGGATAACTATGAGAGAAAGCAGAGTTATTAACACCAGTGGAAGGACAGGAGTCAGGAGTGTCTCAAATTTGCCTGCCCCTGAGCCATGGGAGGCAGAAGTTGTCATGAAATAACCAGAAGCAAAGGCAAACTCAGTTTAGAATTACCATTACTAGAGCGAACATAAATAAGGGTGTGGCTAGACCTGAAGTAACCATTAACGAATAAGTTTGTCTAAGATTACCATTACTATAGTAGGTTCTAGGCTAAATCTACCCAATTATAGCAAGTTCAGCTTTTGTTGTTTGATAATAAAGGGCATCTATGTAATGATCTTAACTCTTTGTTACAATTTCTAGTAAGTTTTCACTTTAGAACAAATTGGGCACTTTTGTTTATTAACTAAGCAACTAAAACTATTTTTTTAAATTTTTAAAAAATCAATTTTATTGATACATATTAATAAAGCATACAATCTATCCAGAGTGTACAATCAATGGTATTTTGTGTATAAAACTATTTTTAAACTATTTTTATTAGCAACAACTTTGCTAAGTTTTTCTGCTTTTCCAGCAGTTAAATTAATTCCTCCAGGAAATTCCCAGGGCAGCTGCTAAGTATGGAGCTAAGGGGTCTAGAGAAATCCCATGAGGCTTTTTCACTGGAAGGACTGGAGTGTTACAAGGGAGTAGGCAGGGAGCTAGGAATAGCCAGGAACCTTTTAATCTTAACTGATGGCATATGAGGAGATTCCTTATTCTACAGGGGAGATCTAGTAAATAGCCTAGATCCTGATTCCTTACTCATTCCCCTCATTAGGCACAATTGAGGCTGGGAGCAGTCCAGAGTGCAGGCTAGAACTAATTGGCCCCCATGTTAATTAAGAAATTAATAATCTTACCTGATGTGTCAGTCAGCCAAAGGGGTGCTGATGCAAAGTACCAGAAATCTGTTGGGTTTTATAAAGGGTATTTATTTGGGGTAGAAGCTTACCAGGCCATAAAGCATAAGTTCTGTCCTCCCTCGTGCAAGGCCCCAGTGGTCTGCATGGTGAGGCAGCTTGGGGCCAGTTTCCTCCTGACGTGGAGCCTGGATTCAGTAGCCCTGAGGTGACCGGTGCCTTTAAAGGTGGTGGTTAAAAGGTGAGCCTGTCCCAGACCCTGTACCTGCTTCTCCTTACCTTCTCCATCTTGCAGGTGTTGTCTTATTATTGAAAACTGAGAAGGCTGTTTCTAAAAAGGAGTTAATGGAAGTTTGGGGGCCCAGGGAAAGTTTCTGCAGCTTTCTACAGGAGGCAGGAGGCAGACTGGAATTCCTAGGAGGATCTGTTCTTCTCTAGAGTTAGGATCTATCAAGAGGGTATTTTTATTGCCTTTGCCAGCTTTCTTTGCAATAAGGCTGGGTTTCTAGGTTCTGCCTCTGAGTAATTTCTCTGAGCTTATTTAAAATTGACTGGTTGGTAGTGCGTTTCTTCATCCCCTTCAAGGAGACATGATATGTGGTTTCTGACCCTCAGATCTGTCTGTTTTCTCATACACAGGTTTAACTGGAATTCAGGGTCCCATGTAGAGCCCACTGCAGCCATCCTGCAGTCACATGTTGTGGCAGAAAAGAGTAGCCTCTTCCTTTTTAGACCATCAGCAGGCAGGTTGTCCCAATTAGAAGCCATCCATTATCCTAGGGGAGGATAAACACGTTCATCAGCCTGGGTGTTGTCCCACTGCTAGACTTGGTTGAATGGATTGCTCGCCAAGCCAGAGTCCTGGAGGTTGGGAGCACTGCTTGCTGTCCCCATGTTCCAGGGATTGGGAGCTTTATGTCTCTGAGTGTCCCCAGAGCCTTAGAGGCCTTGGAAGACATCTGGATCCGGTTCCCAGACCTTAGCTCCTAAAGTGGGCTTTCCCTCTAGGAAAGAGATTGGTGAGGGACCTTTCTTTTGCCTACTTTGCAGAAGTCTTAGGAGATAGTCATAGCGAGCTAGTCTCTTGGCCACTCTCAGGGTCTGAGTTCTACAGTTAAACTTGATGTTAAAAGGCAATTAAGGGGAAGCAGATGTGGCTTAAGTGATTGGGCTCCCATCTACCATATAGGAGGTCCAGGATTCGATTCCCAGGGCCTCCTGGTGAAAAGCAAGCTGGCCTATGTGGTGAGCTAGCCCGAGCAGAGAGCTGACCCACACGGAGTGCTTGCCCATGCGGAGAGCTGGCGCAGCAAGATGATACAACAAAAACAGACACAGAAGAGAGGCAATGAGAGACACAGCAGATCGGAGAGCTGAGGTGGTGCAAGAGATTGAGCAGCCTCTCTCCACTCCGGAAGGTCCCGGGATCGGTTCCCGTTGCCACCTAAAGAGAAGGCAAGCAGACACAGAAGAACATACAGAGAAAAGTCAGCGAGCACAAAACAACGGGGGTGGGGGGGGAGAAATAAATAAATAAATGTTTAAAAGAAAAGGCAATTAAGAAGCAGAGACAGGGAAGCAGATGTGGCTCAAGCAGTTGGGCACCCACCTACCACATGGAGGTCC
>PVKH010049914.1:0-10015 GCA_004027955.1 Chaetophractus vellerosus | reverse complement strand
TATCCTGCGGCAACTTCTCTCTGTGGATGGGCACTCTAGGAAGCTGCCTCCTCTTGGTATTCCAAATGGGTAGGGATGCATAGAGCCTTCTGTCTTTAGATTCCCAAACATGCTGGCAATTTATACCTTTTACCCCTCATCTCTCAATCAGCCTGGATGTCAACTAAAATCTTGCCTTCTCTCCCAATCTTCAGGAACAATCAACTATATCTATTTTTTCTTCTCTCCAGGGGGGGAATGGGCACTGTTTATTTCCTACTCCAGTGTTAGGAAATTTCCTGGAGTCCTCCATATGTCATTGTTAACTGTGATAGCCTTTTTGCTCTAGAGCTCCTACCTCTGCCTGCAACTTCCTGTCCAAGTCCTTGTGATTTTCAGAGCAAGATCATTTCTCTTAAAAGCTCCAAGCTTTTGCTAGTTCAAAAGAACTTTAGCATCAGGCCACCCTGGAAGTGTTAAGAAGAAAAATCCACTTACAGCTTTGAATGACTTCCTTGTCCTAGGCTGGCTCTGACCTCCCTTTAAAGCAATGAATGCCATTGATGTAATGGGAGGAGAGAAAAATTATTCATTATAAAGATGTCAAAAATGTGAAAATATTATTCCTGCTCCTACTCATCTCCCAATCCCCCCCAGTCTCTCCCTTTCTGCAGTATTCTGCATACCAATGTGCAATAGGGCTGTGGCAGAGGTAGCCAGGTTTCTACCAACAGCAATTCTCCCCTGCCCCCCTAGATCCTTGGATTTGCTGAGGGTTAGTATGTGCCCAAACCTATTTTCCAGCTTTATTTGAAGATAGATGAAGCTAATGAGATGCAAATGCAAGTCATTAGTGATGCTTCTGGGAATCTGTTTATAGAATTCTTCTTCAACCGGTAGGCTTCCTTTTGCCTTTCCTTTCTTTTTCATTTTTCCTGATTAGGACTTTGTAAGTGATGGCTAGAGCTAGTAGCCATTATGTGACCATGAGACAACCTTGATGATTGAAGCCCTGTGCTAAGATTGAGAAAGCAGAAATGAAAGCTGAACACTGAGGTCTAGATTCAGACTCACTATTGGTATAGGCACTGGCATATTGGATATCACAATATATGGGGAAAAAAAGAACTCTTGTTTGTTTTTAGGTACTGGGACTGAGGATTGAATCTGGAACCTCATATGTAGGAAGCTGACGCTCAACCACTGAGCCACATCGGCTCCCATGAATTGGTTCCCGCACTTGTTTGCTTGTTGTTTTGTTTTTGTTTTTAGGAGGCACGGGGAACCAAACCCGGTACCTCCCATGTAGGAAGCAGGCACTCAACCAGTTGAGCCACATCCGCTCCCTCTTGTCTTTTTTAAGACAGTCAAATCCTCATCATAGTCAAACTTTCTTTGACCTCACTTTCTTCCTGTTTCCAACCATTGCAACCTGGACTGTATGCCCACCATTTCTTTTAAAATACTCTTGTCATCTTTAAATACCACCTTGTTGCCAAATCCAATGAATACATTTGTTTCTTATTTCACTTACCTGCTTAATGGCATCTCTCAGGTTCAGGCTCACCTTCCTTCTTAAAATACTCTCCTTGCTTGGTGTCTGCCTTCCACAGCAGCTACTCCTTCCTTTTCTCACCTAGCTCTTGCTTCTCTGCCCAAGCTCCAAATGTTAGTGTTCCTAAGGGATTCTAGAGAATCTTCCCTCACATTAATTTCTCCTTAAGTGATTTTAACCATTTTCATGGATTTAAACCAATTTTTATGCTAATGGCTCCTAAAATTTTCATCTCCTGCTCATAGCTTTCCTTTGGATTCCAGGTATCACACGCATAGCAGAATAATTGCCATTTCCTTTTTAAGTTACTCAGAACTGTCATACAACTTGGACAATGGCAACAGCTAATTATCTCTCTTCCAGCTGACTCTTGCCCCACCATCCATCCTTCTCACAGCAGCCAAAGTAATCTACCTTCTCAGTGTATTAAGTGTATAAAATTGCTATCATGCTCAGGACCCATCAGTTCTTTTGATCACACTTGGAATATAATGTAAAGTCCTCATCGTGTCTGACAAAGCTTGTATGCCCTGGAGCTAGACACTGCCACCTTCTCAAATCTCATCGTGTACCACCTTGCCCCTCCCACCCTCACCATTTTCCTTACTGTCTTTTTTAGAAGTTTCTTGAGCACAGGCAGCTTTTTTCCATTGGGGAGCCTTTGTAAATTCTGTTCTCCCCACCTGGAATGCGCTTCCTCCCAATTTTTCCAAATTGAGGTTTTTCTCTCTCTGTGCCTTCATGTCGCCCTCTTTAGTTCCTGTGTATTTCCTTGTTTGATTCCCTTTCAACACTATTATAGCTTGGAGTTATTTCATTGATTTGATTATTTCTTTTTTCTTTGTTTGTTTGCTTCCCCCAGTAGAATTTAAGCTCTGATGCAGGGAGGATTTCTGCCTGTTTTGTTTACCAATATATTCCTGGAACTTAGAATAATGTAAGGGCCAATACAAATATGACTGAGCAGTAAATGAAACTGGCTCTATCCAGGCATGATGATTCTGCAATTCATTCGCAAATTATCTTTCCTACCAGAGAGGAATAAGATGGCAATTAGAAAACTATAAAGAATAAGAGCATATAATTTCTTAAGGAAATATTTGTTATTTTTTGTAAAAATTATATGAGGCTCAATCTCATGAATTCAAGCAAAACACAAAATACGCAGAATGTGAAAATGAATTCCTAATCTGACTATGTAGATAAAACAATGATCATCT
Source organism: Chaetophractus vellerosus (assembly GCA_004027955.1). Taxonomy (NCBI): domain Eukaryota; kingdom Metazoa; phylum Chordata; class Mammalia; order Cingulata; family Chlamyphoridae; genus Chaetophractus; species Chaetophractus vellerosus. The sequence goes on along the minus strand of PVKH010049914.1, from coordinate 7,261 downwards.
CATGACTATTAGTTTAGACATCTTCCTATTCATAAATACAATGGCAAACCATTATTTTAGGTCATGTAAAACGGGATTATGCTCGATACAACTTTTTAAAAAATATATTTTTAAAAAAGATACTTAGATTACATAAATGTTACATAAAAATTATAGGGAATTCACATATGCCCTGCTCCCCACACAGCCCACATTTACCCCAATTAACAACATCCTTCATGTGTGTGGTACATTCATTACAATTGATAAACACATTTTGGAGCATTGCCACTAAGCATGGATTATAGTTTACATTGTAGTTTACACTCTCTCCCACACAATTCTGTAGGTTATGGCAAGATATATAATGGCTTGTATCTGTCATTGCAATGCCATTCAGGACATTTCCCAAGTCCCCCAAATGCCCCCACATTACACCTGTTTTCCCTCTCCCTGACCTCAGAACCTCCAGTGGCCACTGCTTCCACATCAATGATATAAGTTCTTCCATTGCTAGAATCACAATAAGTCTATAGTAGAATACCAGTAAGTCTACTCTAGTCCATAGTTCATTCCCCAATCCTGAGGATTCTGGGATGGTGATGCCCACCCCACCTCTAACTGAGAGGGGATTTCAGTCCCATATGGCCAATGGATGGGACGCTCTTGCTTGCATTTGTAGACTCTGTTGGTTCCTTGGTATGGTGGTTGTCTATCCTCATCTGCTTTTTAGTTGTCCTGGGTGAGTCCAATGAACTGGAGAGTAGGTGTTGCAACTCCAGTTGAGGCTCAGGGCCCAGCTGGCACATGGATAGTCCAGAGTTTCAAGTCTCTTGGATGTGTACCTACCAACTTCAGCACCAACTATAGGTTCAAATAGAAAGAACAGATGAACCACATGTAGGGAATCCACTGAGTCCAATTCTGTCACACTGGGTAGCACAAACCCCAAAGTAGGGCTCACTGGCAAGTCACCAAACTCATGCACTATCTGTCCTGACCATAGTGCCTGTGTGTCTCCAGAGCCCTCAGGGGCCCTGCTATTTGGGGTAGTGTCTAATTTGGCAGTCAATGAGATCCTGCTGAGACATGCATAAGCATAACCTCTTGAATGACCTCCCAACTCACTTTGAAGTCTCTTAGCCATATAAACTCATGTGTCTTTAACTTTTCCCCCTTTGGTTGAAGGTCTTTTTCCAGTTGCATTGCTAGTTGATGCTTGGTAGTAATCCATCAGTGCCAGGGAGGCTCATCCCTGGGAGTTATATCCCACACCAGGGGAAAGGTATTGTATTTATATGCTGAGTTTGTCTTAGAGAGAGGCCACATTTGAGCAACAAGGAGGCTCTCAGGAGATAACACTTAGGCACCCTATAATACTATACTAAGTTTCCATTTCAAGAGTAAAGGTTCATAAGTACAGTCATCAATATCAAGGGACTGCCAATGGACCATCCTTCTTCACTAGCCATTGCCTCTGTACTTGGGGGATTATTGCTGTTCCATTAGAGAATGTGGCAGAGCTCCCCAGGATGGGAATTCAATGTTCTTTCAGTTATTGTGTGAATCTCCACCCACCGTGACAATGCCCCATGAACATTTGAACACATTTATATGCCTTATATGTATGCCCAGGAGAAGTCCCATATATCACCCTTCACTGACACCCCACACAAATCGCCTCCTGTGCCACAGTTGTAACTCTTCTGTGAATCAAAACTTCTTCAAAAATGAAGCCAATCTAATAGCAACATACAATTAATAAGAAAATGAAATAATAATGATAATTTTAAAAATAGGAAATAAAATACAAAAAAAATTTGGGATAATAAAAATAATGAAAAAAAAATGTTTTTGACATTTTGCCTTTCATCACTGTAAGATCTGTTGTCCTGTATGTACAGTGGCATTTTCTTCCATTTATTCTCCCAATGTCTTACTTTTTTCATTTTGTCTTCAAAGGTCTATACAACTTTTAAAATATAAAATGCTTGTTTTAGTTACCTTGGCTGCTCAAGCAGATACCATGAAATGGATCAGGTTAAGCAATGGGAATTTATTTGTTCATGGCTTTGAGGCTAAAAGAAAGCCCAACCCAAGGTGTCATCAAAGTGGTACTTTCTCCCTGTGGAGTTCTAGGGCTGGCTGCTGGTGATCCTTGGTTTTTAGCTTGTTACATGGTGAAGCACATGGTGGCATCTCTTGGTCTCTTCCTTCTCTCCCAGGTTCAGTGATGTTCAGCTTTTGGCTTCTCCCTCTGTGACTTTCTCTCTCTCTCTCTCTCTCTCTCTCTCTCTGTCTGAATTTCATTCTGCTTATAAAGGACTCCAGTAATAGGATTAAGACCCATCCTGCTTGAGGTGGGCCATGCCTTCACTGAAGTAACCTCATCAAAAGGTCCTACTTACAATGGATTCACATCCACAGGCATGGATTAAGTTTAAGGATGTATTTTTGGGTACTTAGTTTCAAACCACTACAGTGTTATAGTTAATTTTTACATAAAATAACTACAAAGACAAAAGTGAAGGAATTGTTGAACTTCAGATTATTTCTTCAATTGGAAAATTTTATCTTAAAAATAACATTAAAGTTTAAGACAAACAGATTTGGAAAAACTATAATAAATTGAAGTCATTATTTGTCATTTTGCCCAATATTTACAAACTTTAAGCAGTATTAATGGACTTTCATCCATCCTTTCACTTATTCCTCATCTTATGTTTGATGGTTATATTGTTTGTGATGGCTAATTTCATGTATCAACTCAGATAAGTTCAGTTGTTTGGTCAAGTTAGCACTGGCCTAATTGTTACTGGGAGGGTATTTTGTGAATTTAAATCATTAGTCAGTAGATTACATCTATGCCTGATTACATGACAATCACCAGAGGAGATTTCCTTCAGCAGTGAGAGAGTCTCATCCAATCAGTCGAAGACCTTAAAAGGAGGGGTGATGATTTCAGCAGTCAGAAGAGAGAATTTCCAGCTCTACTTCAGCCAGCCAGCTTCTCCTGGGGAATTCATCCTCACCATCATCAGAGTTCCCAACTTGTGGCCTTTTCTATGGAATTCAGACTTAGCAATCCCCATGGTCACATGAGCCAATTCCTATAATAAATCTCTTACTTAATTTTCCTGTCAGTTCTGTTTCTTTGGAGAACCCTGACTAATACATCAGAATTGTTATATTTTAATGCTATAACATTACTATCGTTTAAAAGTTGTTTAGCTTTAATTCAATATTGAAACGGTTTCTGATCTCACCTCTAGTCCTTTTATCCCAACTTCTTCAATTCTTAGTATTTAGGTAGGAACTTCTATTTCTTTCCATAGTGCCACTTTTAAAAATGTATGGTTTAAGGTTATATTTGCTTCCTTTTTGCTTCCTGTTGGTGAATTTTTCTTCTTCGACTTTATTTTTTAATTATTTTTGAGTAAGTATTAGGAAAGTTTATTTGTCAGACTCTTTGTTTGTAGATTATAGAAACTCAACTCAAGTTAGCTTAAGCAAAGAGAGACATTTTATTTTCTTATGTAAAGGGTGCACTAGATTCAGACATACCTGGATTTAGGAGTGCAAACGCTGTCCCTAGCACACTCTTCCTGTCTCCAATCCATTGATGTTATTCTGAGGTGCTCTCTTTACCTGTGGTGGCTAAGAGATCTGTGAGCATCTTCAAATTTCCACTATCTTCATAGGCAGGGTAGCAAACAACACAGTGTTCAGAACATTAAAAAAAACTTATTTGATCTCTGAATTAAAACTTTTATATTTCATTTGATAATGCAAAGTCAGATATTTTAGTATGTAGTCTTTGTTAATTGGCTATTAGTCACATGGGTTAAAAACTTAGTTATGTTGGGAAAAAAGAATGTGCAATACCTTTTCCATCACGATGACCTTCTTTCTAGTCAGCCTCCACTTACAGCTCTCTCAACCTTACCTCAATTCAATACTACAACCTAGTTGACATAGATGGAGAAATTGATTAGGTATAGATGGTTTCCTTGGGAGGGAGAAAGATATGATTATTATACAGGATTTTCTTCATGACAGAAACTAATATTTACCTGACAGAACAAGGGGGATGTGCTGCTCTTGTTACCTTGGAAACTGGCCACATCCTGGTCACTTTTGCTTTGCTTGGTTTGAGCAGCTTGACTCGGGGTGAACATGGCAGTGAGCAGCCCCAACGCTGAATTAGGTTTTATTTCAACTCTTTCAGAAAGAAATCAAAGGTGTTTCTCCAGTGCAAGGTTTGACAGGCATGTCTACAGGCATGTTTCTGATCTGTTAAAAGTCATGGGCCTGTGAAGGGTGTTTCAGGCTCAATCGAAAGCAATGTGAGAGCATTGGTCTAAATGAGATCCTGAAAGTGAAAGGGGATATCAGAGAGGATGGTGGAGGCTCAGCTCTATCTGGGAAGGAAAACCTTCTAGTTATTCCCATGACTGCCCAGCATGTACCTGGTAGGTAACGTGCACAACATAACTATGTGTTAACTGATTCGAGTAATCAAGTCTTACTTGGCATAGTAAGACTTTGAGATGGAAGTAAAGGGGGGCGGGGTACTACCTGAATACTGAACGGTTAGCTGCTTGCTGAATTTAATCTTTATCTTCTGAAAATACCCAGTAAATGTTCCTTTGTATAATCAACTGATATTCAATTAACTTGTAATAACTACCTTAATTATTCTAGAGCAGTAATTTGAGTCTTCTTAAAAGTTGTCTAGCATTTTCCTTTGTTAGTCTGTTCTCAGGAAATGAATCACAAGTATTAATTACTGGATGGGTATTCTCTTTTTAAAATTCCTTCTTTTTTAATACAATGACTAACATGTTACACTAATGTTAAAAATTCTTAGGAATTTTTCAATAACTTGGAAGTAATTAGTAGTTGATGGACAATGAGAAGATTTTATTTTGTTGTCCAAACACAGGACAAAAGAAAACTGGCTTAAGTAATTGATTTTCTGCTTTCATTGAAAAGCTGTTTAAAAATGAAACTGGAGAACGTGTAATTACTCCAATGGAATGATTATGGGACATGGAAAAACTGGTCGCCCTAGGTGGGTAACTGCATGATTACGAAACAATAATGTCCTGGATATCACTCGACCTTGTCCAGCAGGGGTCTTGATTTGCATTTTGTTTCTACTGAGCACAAATAGGTTAACTGAATACCAAAGAGCAGTGAACTGCCCACAAGATTTGCATTTCTAAATGGTAGTTAAGAATTCAAGAAAGCAGAATATAATATTATAACATTATCTGGCAAAATACCCCCCATTAACTTCATATACTTATGAGTATAGAAAGACAGAAAGGGCCATATTTTTCACTGATATAACTGTTAACTACTAATTTTCTAACAATTTTCCAAAGATTGCTGTAAAAATGTAAAATGTGGCCAGAAGTTTTAGCATGTATTATTCACACTGTAATTTTGGTTTATTTCCTTCTAGGCCTTTTTTCCAATGCATATTTCTTAGAGCAGTTGTAATCATCTTATAATATATCCTGACATTTTAAATCTAGCACTATAAATGTTATAATAGCAAAATATCTGGAAACTAACAAATATGCACCAGACTCAATGGACATGTTCCACTCTTGTAGATGTGGTTATGAAGATGATTATCTGTAGCAGTTTGATGTAATTATGAATTCCAAAAATAGATATTGGATCATGCTTGTAAACTGGTCTGCTAATCTGAGCATGATTAAGTTATGATTAGGGAGTTAACTGGGCCACATCAGTGGGGTGTTGAGCCCCACCCCTTGGTGGGGCAGGAATCAAATATAAAAAGCATGGCAAAGGACAGTGTTGGAACAGTTTTGATGTCGGAGTTCTGGTGAGGAAGGAGAGAAGGCCCTGCGATAGAAATGAGCCATTAGTCTGAGAGTTCACAGCTGGCCTTGTGGAGAGAAGCAGAGCCTAGAGAGCCTCATAGTCTACAGCTGACCTTGTAGAGGAAACAGAGGAGCCAAGCCCAGAGAGAAACACAGCCCTGAGAAAAGAGGAACTCATGAAGCCTGAACCCTGGCAAACGTTGGCAGCTGTTTTGCTCCAACATGTGGCAAAAGACTTTGGTGAAGGAAAAAACTTAACGTGTTATGGCCTGGTAACTGTGGACTTCTACCTCAAATAAATACCCTTTATAAAGACCAACCGATTTCTGGTATTTTTGCATCAGCACCCCTTTGGCTGACTAATACAATATCCTTTAACAATTCACATATAATTGACTATTTAGACTGTTTCCATCTTTTAGGTTTTGTTGTTACAAATGAGACAAATGTTGCAATGAATGTGTCTTTATGCTCATAGATTTTTCCAGGATTTTGACTGTTTTCTTAGGAGAAAATTTTAGAAGGGAAATTAGTGGGTGAAAATGTATAAACCTTCTTTTAATAGTTCTTGAAACAAATATTCTTCAGGACCTACTTGTGTTCAAGTGACATTAACTAGCTTGGAAATAAAGGAGAAATTGATTAGAAGCACACCATGGTGTCTTACAGAACAGCAGGAAGGGAAAGTGCATCTGGATTGCTGGAACCAGGACTTACGTGCCTCCACAGCTTTCTCTGGCTTCCTTGGTTTTTCAAAGAGACAGTCTCATTTCATTTGTTTGTCAGTTGTTTTTTCCTTCATAGGGGACACAGCCTCTAAAACCTCCCATGTTTTTAAAAAATAATAGCAGGGGACCAACTTAGTTTCAATTGTGCTGGAGAAGTACATTAATCTTGGCCTGGCTGGGAAGGGCCTGCTATGAGCCAATTGGCACGGGCAAGAGCCTAGAACAGCATCAAGATCTTGAGGCCCAGGCTTTTTAGTATGTCTATTTCTAAAGAATGTAGAATTTAGGTGGGCCGGGTTTCTTTGCTATTTATGACCACATATATGATCAAGTTACACTACTGATTGTCAATACCAACAGCCATGTATAATGATACCGGTTTTATCACTCCATCAACATTGACAATTGGAGGGTTTTTCTTAATATTTTCATTCCTAGTTCAAGGAGGTGGACTGAACACAGGCAGGTTACTCCTCATTCACCTAAATCCATTGAAATGGCTTTAAACAGGTACAACAGGAGTATATCTATAGGAATTCTGGAAATGGGGCAAAGAGCTGTAAGCTGGCCAGTCATTTTGATAAGTGTATGGAAAGCATAAAGATCATTTGGATGTATAAGAAAGAACAAAGAATGTTGCTGCCCAGAATATGCACAGAGGTCACGGAGGAGGTAGAAGTTTTTCATACTGGTAGA
>PVKH010049913.1:0-10051 GCA_004027955.1 Chaetophractus vellerosus | reverse complement strand
TAAAAAAAGTAGTGAAATATCTTTGAGATCTTGTATTAAGCAATGGTTTCTTAGATTTTTTTTCACTAACAGCACAAGCAACAAAATTTAAAAAAAACGAGATAAATTGGTCTTGAAAATTGAAAACTTTTATGCATCAAAGGACTTCATTAAGGAAGTGAAAAGACAAGCCACAGAATGGGAGAAAATATTTGGAAACAATATACTTCACAAGGGTTTAATGTCCAAAATATATCAAGAATGCATCAGGGAAGGCTAAACATTTGCTAGATTAGAAACCATGCATGTGTCCCCAGACCTAGTTTTTCTCCCTAGGTCTGGTTTTTGGAATGCTGGTGGTAAACTAAGCCTGAAAAAAACAAAACAAAACAAAACAAAAAATATATATATAGATAGATAGATTATATATATATATATCAAGAATGCCTACAATTCCACAACAAAAAGACAAACAACCCAACTGAAAAATGGGCCAAGAATTTGAGAAGACATTTCCCCAAGGAAGATATACAAAAGGCCAATAAGCACATAAAAAGATGCTCAACATCATATAGAAACACAAATCAAAACTACAATGAGTTGTCATTTAACACCCATTAAAATGGTTATTATTTTTAGAAAAACATAAAATGTATTGGCAAAGATGCAGAGAAATTGGTACCTTAATATATTTTTGGTGGAAACATAAAATGATGCAGGAGCTGTGGAAAACATTTTGGAGGTTCCTCAGAAAGTTAAACATAGAATACATATGACCTGGCAATTCTACTTCTAGACATCTACCCCAAATAATGGAAAGCAGGGACTCAAACAGATATTTGCACACCAATGTTCATTGGAGCACTATTCACAATAGACAAAAGGTGGAACCAACCCAAGTGTCCATCAAAGGAAAATGAATAAACAAAATACGGCATACCCAATGGAATATTATTTAGCCATAAAAAGGAATGAAGTGCTGATATATGCTACAACATGCATAAACTTTGAAGACATTGTGTTCAGTGAAATAAGCCAGACACAAAGGGACAGGTTTTTTTTTTTTAAGATTTGTTTTATTTATTTCTCTCCTTCCCCCGCCCCCAGTTGTTTGTGCTCACTGTGTCTGCTTGTCTTCTCTTTAGGAGGCACTGGGAACCGCACTTGGGACCTCACATGTGGGAGAGAGGTGCTCAATTGCTTGAGCGACCTCAGCTCCCTGGTTTGTTGTGTCTCTCATTGTCTTTCCTCTTTGTGTCTCTTTGTTGTGTCATCTTGTTGTATCAGCTTGCCATGCCTGCCCGCTGTCTTGCTTGTCTTCTCTAGGAGGCACCAGGAACCAAACTCGGGACCTCCCATGTGGTAGGCAGGAGCTCAATCACTTGAGTCACATACGCCCCTAAGGGACCGATTTTGTATGATTTCTTTTATATGAAAAACTTAGAATAAGTAAATTCATTGAGAACAAAAGCAGGGGTGAGGGGGTTATTGCTAAATAGGTATGAGTTTCTGTGTGGGATGATGAAAATGTTTTGGAAATAGATAGTGATAAAAGTTGCACAATATTGTCCATATATTTAATGTCACAGAATTGTTCACTTAAAATGGTAAACTGATTTTTTTATGTTAGGCATATTTTACCATAATTTAAAAAATAAATTACAAAATAAAAGTTGGTGGGTCTGGGTATCGGAGTGGAGGGTTTGTTGGTGTTCTCTGTATGTGATTTTTTTTCCACAGTTGTGGGTTTACAGACCACTTATGTATAAAATACACCATCCCACCACCAATACCTTGCCTTGGTGTGATGATAGCACATTTTTGTAATTGTATTATTTTTTTAACACTAGTTACCTTTGCTACAATTGATGAAAGATTATTAAAATAGTATTAACTATTATCCATAGTTTACATTAGGCATATATTTTCCCATTTACCACCCTATTATTAATACCTTGTATTAATGTCATATATTTGTTATAATTCATGAAAGAACATTCTTATACGTGTATTATTAGCTATAGTTCATTGTCTACAATAGGGTTCACTGTGTTTTACAGTCCTATGTTTTATCTTTTAGTTTTTATTCTAGTAACATATATGACTTAAAATTGTATATGGCAATTGTGAACAATGTCACTATGAACATAAGTGTGCAAATATTCATTCGAGTTTCTGCTTTCGATTCTTTTGGGTACATATTGAGTAGCAGGGATAGCAAGATCATATGATAATTCTGTATTTAGCTTCCTGTCAAATTGTCTTCCACAGAGGCTGTACCATTTTCCATTCCCACTAGCAATGAATTGTTGTTCCTATTTCTCCACATCTTCTCCAACAATTGTAATTTTCTGTTTTCTCAATAGCACCCCTTTTAATGGGCGTGAAATGATATATCATTGTGGGTTTGATTTGCAGTTTCCTAAAAGCTAGGGATGTTGAGTATCTTTTCATGTACTTTTATATCCTCTTTGGAGAAATATCTATTTAAAGTCTTGGCCCACTTTACCATTGGGTTGTCTTTTTATTGTTAAAGTGTGTTTTTTTCATATATTCTAGATATTAAACCCTTAATGGATTTGTGGTTTTTAAATATTTTCTCCCATTGACTAGGTTGTCTTTTCACTTTCACGACAAAGTCCTTTGATGCACAAAAAGTTTTTAATTTTAAGAGGTCCTCTTTATCTGTTTTATATTTCGTTGCTTGTGCTTTGGGTATAAAATCCAAGAAACCTTTATCTAACACAAGATCCTGAAGATATTTTATTGGTTCTTGTAGGTCTTTGATCCATTTTGAGTTAATTTTTGTATAAGTTGTGAGACAGGGGTTCTCTTTTGTTCTTTTGCAATTCTCCCAGCACTATTTGTTGAAGAGACTATTCTTTCCCAATTGAGTGGATTTGGCAGCCTTGTCAAAAATCAATTGGCAGGACCACCTTGAGAAGGCAAGCCGCCGCGGGCAGGGCAAGCCCCCGCGAGCAGGCAGGCCGCCGCACGGTGAACTGACTTGGCAGGTCGCCGCACTGGGGTGGGGGGACAAGCAGACACGGAAGAACGCAAGAATGAACACAGCAAGAACAAACAGAAAGGGGGAGGATGTGTAATAAATAAAAAATAAATCTTTAAAAAAAATCAATTGGCAGGAGCAGATGGAGCTCAAGCAGTTAAGCGTCTGCTTCCCATATATAAGGTCTCAGGTTCAATCCCCAGAACCTCCTACAAACATAAATAAATAAATAAATACAACTCTCAGGGGTCAGCTGTAGCCCAGTGGATAGGGCGCCGGTTCACCACATGGGAGGCCCCAGGTTTGGTTCCCAGGGGCCTCTCCAAAGTGGGCAGACTGCCTGAGACGGCAAACCACCGTGGGCGGGGCAGAGCCGCCGTGGACAGGGCAAAAAGCCGCCATGGGCAGGGCGGAGCCACCCGCGAACAGAGCAGAGCCGCCCACAAGCAGGGCGAGCTGCCTGCGTGGTGAGCTGATAGCGCGTCACTGCAACAGGCGGGGAGACAAAGCAGACACAGAAGAATGCAAAAATGAACACAGCAAGAACAAGCAGAAAGGGGGGGATATGTAATAAAAAAAATACAACTCTCATTGAGGAGTGTTCAATCCTTGGTACCTCAAAAGAAAATCAATTGGCTATAGATTTGACAGTCTATTTCTGAACTTCAATTTGATTCCATTGGTTAATATGTCTATCCTTGCATCAATACCATGCTGTTTTGACCACTGTAGCTTTGTGATATGCTTTAAATTCAGGAAGTGTGATCTTCCAACTTTGTTCCTCTTTTTCAAAGTGTCCTAGGTTATTCAGGGTCCCTCACCCTACCAAATAAAATTGATTTGGCATTTTCATTTCTGCAAAGAAGTCTGTGGGAAATTTGATTGGAATTGAATTGAATCTGTAAATCATTTTGGGTAGAAATGACATATTAAGAATATTTAGTCTTCCATTCCATGAACACAGACTGTTCTTCCATTTATTTAGGTCTTCTTTAATTTAGCAGTGTTTTGTAGTTTTCTGTGTACAAGACCTTTACATCCTTGGTTAAATTTATTCCTAGATATTTGATTCTTTTAATTGCTATTATAAATAAAACTTTTTCTTGATTTCCTCCTCAGATTGCTCAGAAACAGTGCTGATTTTTGGGTTTTGATCTAGTACCCCATCATTTTGCTGAATTTGTTTATTAGCTCTAGTAGCTTTGCTGTCGGTTTGGGGGGATTTTCTTTATAGAAGATCATGTCATCTGCAGATAGTGAAAGTTTTACTTCTTCCTTTCCAGTTTGGATGCATTTTATTTCTTTTTCTTGCCTAACTGCTCTGGTTCCAACTTCCACTACAATGTTGAATAATAGTGGTGACAGTGGGCTTCCTTGTCTTGTTCCAGATCTTAGAGGGAAAACTTTGTTTCACCATTGATTATAATGTTAGCTGGGGGTTATTCATATATGCCCTTTATCACGTTGGGGAAGTTTCCTTCTATTCCTACGTTCCTAAGTGTTTTTTTTTTTTTTTAATCAAGAAAGGATGCTGGATTATGTCAAATACTTTTCTGCATCAATGGAGAGGGTCATGTAGTTTTTACCCCTTCATTTTGTAAATGTGGTGTACTACATAACTTGATTTTCTTATGTTGAACCACTCTTGCATACCTGGGATGCCACTTGATCGTGGTGTATAATTCTTTTAATTTGCTTGTGGATCTGGTTTGCAAGTATATTTGGTGAGGATTTTTGCATCTATATTCATTATAGATATTGGTCTGTAATTTTTTTCTGTAGTATCTTTATCTGGTTTTGGTATCAGGGTGATGTTGGCTTCATAGAATGAGTTTGGTAGTGTTCCTTCCCATTCAATTTTTTGGAAGAGCTTGAGTAAGACTGGTATTAGATCGTCTTTGAATGATCGGTAGAATCACCTGTGAAGCCATCTGGTCCTGGGCTTTTCATCTTTGGGAGGTTTTTGATGACTGTTTCAATCTCTTCACTTGTGTTTGGTTTGTTGAGGTCTTCTATTTCTTCTAGGGTCAATGTAGGTTATTCATGTGTTTCTAGGAATTTTTCTGTCTCATCTACATTGTCTAGTTTTTTGGCATACATTTGTTCATAGTATCCTCTTATAACCTGTCTTATTTCTGTGGGGACAGTGGTAATATCCCCCCCTCACATAACCGATTTTATTTACTTGCATCTTCTCTCTGTTTTTCTTTGGCAGTCAAGCTAAGGGTTTGTCAATTTTGTTAATCTTCTCATAACCATGTTTTGGTTTTGTTAATTCTCTCTCTTGATGTTTGTTCTCAATTTCTTTTACTTCTGCTCTGACCATTGTTATTTCCTTTGGGAATAGTTTGTTGTTTTTCTAGTTCCTCCAGGTGCGCAGTTAGGTCTTTGATTCTATTTCTTTCTTCTTTTTTAATGTAAGCATTGAGGGTTACAAATTTCCCTTTCAGCACTGCCTTCACTGCATCCCATAGGTTTTGAGATGTTGTTTTCTCGTTTTCATTTGTCTCAAGATATTTACTGATTTCTTTGCAATTTCTTTGACCCACTGATTATTTAATAGCCTGTTGTTTAATCTCCAGATATTTGTGAATTTTCCCTTTTTATGCCTGTTGTTGATTTTTAGTTTTATTCCACTATGATCAGAGAAAGTGCTTTGTATAATTTTAATCTTTTAAAATTTATTAAGATCTGTTTTGTGACCCAATATATGGCCTATCCTAGAGAAAGATCCATGAGCAGTTGAAAAAAATTTTTATATCCTGCTGTTTTGCGGTGCAATGTTCTGTATATATCTGTTAGGTCTAGATTGTTTATCATATTATTCAAGTTCTGTGTTTCTTTATTGGTCTTCTGTCTAGATAGTCTATCTGTTGATGAAAGTATTGTATTGAAGTCTCCAACTATTATTGTAGAGGTATCTATTTCTCCCTTCAATTTTGCCATTGTTTGCCTCATAAATTTTTGGCCTCCATGATTAGGTGCATAAATATTTATGATTGTTACATCTTTTTGGTGAATTTCCCCTTTTATTAATATATATTTAGTGTCCTTCTTTGACTTAAAGCTTTTGAATTAAAGTCTCTTTTGTTTGATAGTATAGATACCCCAGTCCTTTTTTGTTTACTATTTGCACGGAATATCTTTTTCCATCCTTTCATTTTCAACCTATTTGTGTCTTTGGGTCTAAGATTAATCCTTTGTAAATAACATTTAGTTGTATCATGTTTTTTAAAAATCCATTCTGCCAATCTGTGTCTTTTGATTGGGAAGTTTATTCTGTTAACATTCAGTACATTACTGCAATGCAGTACATACTTTAGCCATTTTGTCCTTTGGTTTTTATATATCTTTTCTTTTTTGTCTCTCTTTTCCTTTATTGCAATCTCCTTTTCTGTATAGTTGAACTTTTGCAATGTATATGGCTGATCCCTTTCTTTGTATTTTTTAAAAAAAGTCTTTCTTTGTGGTTACCCTGGGGTTATATTATACAACCTACATCTATAACCTACTAATTTGAAAAGATACCAGCTTAGTTTCAATAGCTTACATGTTCTCTGCTACTTTATCCCTCTGTTTCCCCTCTTTATGTTGCTTTTGTCCCAGTTTACCACTTTATATTTTGCAAGTCCATTATCAAGAAATATGCCTTTTTCTATTTCAATTGTATTCTGGCTTATAGAAATTAAAGAGTAGAGTTACATATTGAGGATACAGTATTATTGGGTTTTGCATTTTGTCCTTTTAGTTACCTTTACCGAGGATCTTCATTTCTTCACGCTATTCTAAGCTACTTTTTCTTGTCTTTTCTTTTCAACCTACAGAACTTCCTTTAGTAATTTTTATAGAGCAGGATTTTTGATGACAAGCTATCTTAGTTTCTGTTTATCTGTAAATATTTTAAACGTCCCCTCATTCTTGAAGGACAGTTTTGTTTGATAAGGAATTTTTGTCTGGCAGTTTTTCTGTTTCAATACTTCAAATATATCATATCACTGCCTCCTCGCCTCCATGGTTTCTGATGAGAAATTGGCACTTAATATTTTTGAGGATCCCCTGTATGTGGCAAATCACTTTTCTCTTGCTACTCTCAGAATTCTGTCTTTGTCTTAGGCATCTGACATTCTGATTAGTATGTCTCAGAGTCGGTCTATTAGGGTTTATTCTCTTTGGAGTATGCTGTACTTCTTGGGCATGTATATTTATGTCTTTCATAAGAGTTGGGAAGTTTTCAGCCACTATATTCTTTCTGTCCCCTTTTCTTTCTGCAACACCCATGACGTAGATGTTTGTGTGCTTTTTGCTGTCATTCACCTCTCTGAGATATTGTTCATTTTTTTCTATTCTTTTTTCTGTTTTTCTGACTATATGATTTTGATTGTCCTGTCTTCTAGTTTTCTGATTCTTTCTTCTGCCTGTTCAGTTCTGCTGTTGTATGCTGTATTAGTCAGCCAAAGGGGTGCCTTCACAATATATACCAATAATTGGTTGGTCTTTATAAAGGGTATTTATTTGGGGTAGAAGCTTACAGTTACCAGGCCACAAAGCATAAGTTTCTTTCCTCACCAAAGTCCACGTGTTGGAGCAAGACAGCTGCCGACGTCTCCAGGGTTCAGGCTTCTGGGTTCCTCTGTTCCTGGGGCTGCGCTTCTCTCCGGGCTTAGCTTCTGTTTCCTCCACAAGTTCAGCTGTAGACCATGAGGCTCTCTATGCTTTGCGTCTCTCCACAAGGCCCGCTGTAGACTATCAGGTGAACGGCTCACTTGTCTTCTCCTGGAGCACTCCTTTCCAACATCAGAACTGCTTCTCAAAAATCTGCTTCTCAAATCTTCTGCCTTGCCTTTCATACTTGAGACCACACCCATCGAGGGGCAGGGCTCAATGCCCTCCTGATGTGGCCCAGTTAACACCCTAATCATAAACCAATCATGCCCAGGTGAACAGATCAGTTTACAAGCATGATTCAATTTATATTTTTGGAATTCATAATTAGACAAAACTGTCAAGCCATTACATATGCATCTCGTGTATTTTTAATATCTACTATTATGCCTTTCATCCCCATAATTTCTGTTATGTTTCTTTTTACCTTTCAAATTCTTCTTTATGTTCACATATTGTCTTCTTAATATCCTTTATCGCTTTATACATATTTTCCTTCATCTTCTTGAATTGATTTAGGTTATTTGTTTGAACATCTTTGATTTGTTGTTCCAACTTCTGAGTCTCCTCTGAAGTTTTACTTTGTTCCCTTGACTGAGACATATCTTCCTATTTCTTAGTATGGCTTGTAATTTTTTTGCTGATGCCTAGGGCATCTGATTGTCTTGATGAGTTAACTCTGAAGTTCCATTTCTCCTTCTTATCTAGAGTTTTTATTGTTGATTGGCTTCGTGTTAAGGCTCTTCTCTGACACTTGGTCTAACTAATTCTAGACTTTTAGAATAGCCCATATTTAACTGTTCATATCTTCTCAGCTCTTCTTCATCTGATTCTTGTCCTGGATATTCAGTGCAATTTTTAAGATTGCTCTTTTTATGCAATTTTTTCACCTCCCAGAGAGAGATTCCTTTCCTCTGGTCCTCTCTGGGAATCTTGATCTGTTCTGTTTGTTTTTGTGCACACTTTTCTTCCAGCTCCTTGTGATTTGTTCAAATTCTCTCCCTCACCTAGTGCCCCATTTTCCTTACTCTTTCCAGTTCTAGGACCTGTCCTATCTTATAGCAGTTCAGTTTAGCCCTTCCCCTTTTTCTTTTTCTGCCTCCAATTTCTTCCCCTTCAGAACAGCTTACCCCATAGATCCGGATAGGGTGAATCCAGAAAGGTGGATCACTCCAGAAAAGTCTATTTTGTGCTCATGTGGTCCAGTCAACAGAAACTGGAGTGAGTGAACATAGCACCTGCCAGCCACAGTTCCACTGCAAGCTCGCTCTCTCTCTCTCTCTCTCTCTCTCTCTCTCTCTCTCTCTCTTTCCCCCTGGGGACTCTTTTGTATGTAGCACTCCTCAGCACCTTGTTTTCTACCATGGTACCCTTGGTCTCTGTGGGCTTGGGTCCCTGGACCTGGATAACTGTCATCACTGTGAGTGGCTGTGTAGTCCCAGTGGGAGGTGGAAGGGATCTGGGCTGTGTCTACAAAATTCTGAGGGAAAGAAAGTGTGCCTCAAGAATGCTCAGACAGGTTTGCTGTCTGAGTATAAAGGCAAGGAGTGGGGCCGGCTATATAGCCCAGTGGATAGGGTGCTGGTTTACCACATGGGAGGCCCTGGGTTTGGTCCCCGGGGCCTCTCTGGGCAGGCGGACCGCTTGAGAAGGCAAAAGCCGAAAATAAATAATAAATCTTTAAAGCCTAGGAGCAGGGCATTCTCAAACTTGAAAAGCCTTAGCAGACATAGCCCTGCTTGGGAAAAACTACCACTGATGAAACCAAACTAAACAAGAAGTGAATGACATGCTAAGGTAAAAGCACTGGTACCATATTCAGTACTTAAAGGAGGCAATGTATAAAGGGCGGTGAATAGTTCAGGAGTAAGAGCACCGGAGTTTGAATCTGGGCTCTGCCAGTACTCACATTGGTCTTGGACAAATTACTTCTCCTGTTTCACTGTCTTTATCTGTAAGATTAGGATAATAATAACTTCTAGGATTGTTGTGGGTATCAAATAAAATAATCTATTTAAAGTTCTTAGCATAGTGTCCAGAATTAGATAATATTATAACAAAACATTAAAACATGCAATTATAAAAACAGAAAGGTCCATGTTTTTAATGTGGTTTTTTTTTTTGTAATCTTTTTTTTTTCTCTGAATCTTAGGAACTAATGTCTCTGGAGCAAAGAAATTTTAAAAGACTAAAATCTTGGAAGGCAGACTAGAAACTGGGAACATTGGTACCTTTGGGGAAGGAAACTGAATAGAAGGGTGCCAGGGAAAGGGAAGAATTTTCACAAATATGTAACTCTTGGAACTTGTACCACATGAATATATTATCTATTTTTTTAAATTTAAAATGCATGTTAAAGAAACATTTATCTAAGGTATCAAAATTCTTCATTTTTAAAAATAT
>PVKH010049912.1:0-10045 GCA_004027955.1 Chaetophractus vellerosus | reverse complement strand
TCAGGTTCCAAACAACCAATTGCAGAGTGGGATACGAGAGTCAGGTAGACGGATATTTATTGTGGAAAAGTAGAATTGAAGAATACAATTTGCACAACTGGTCTTAATACCTCACCTCAAATTTATCTCACTCACTCCCCAACCCCTAGAACCACTGGCCTCCCACCCCTAACAAGGGCAGAGCCTGATTTAGCAAACTTGGGGCGCAGGGGAGTGAAAGTATGTCATCCTCAAGGACAGGCTCTCGGGAAGAAAGAAATGCTACTCCAGGCATGCTCAAGTTTTTCTCCTAATCCACCAATGGAGGAAGAGTGGATATTGGATCAGAGGGAGAACAGAAGTTGTCTTCCCACTGAGTGGGGTTCAAGAGTTATTTTATGGAATAAGTGTGCAGTGAAATTCACTGGAGGCTGGAATGGATCCCTTTAAGTTTTCTTTCTCTCCTTGCTTCTTTGTGCTGGGGACGTGCCTCATGATAAGAAAGAGGCAGGAATGGATCCAACATGGGAATGTCCTATTAAGCCTGCTAAATTCCCAGGCTGGGGAAGAGCAGCCTATATCCCTGAAAGATGCAGGACTGAATTTAAAATACAACCACTTTACACACACTCTCCCCTGCTTACCCCTTTATTTTAATCCTTGGCACTCATCATCATCTGACATACTCTATATTTTAATTCTTAGTGGTTTGTTTGTCCTCCTCTTCCAGCTTTTATATGTCACAAGGGCAGAGATTTTTGTCAGTTTTATTCCCAGCCGTATCCCCAGTGCCTGGAACAGTGCCACATAATATGCACTGGATGAGCATTTGTTGAATAAATGAGTTGAGGGCAGCCTTCGGCCCCACACCTGCCCAGGCCCAAATGGTTCCATTGTGTTGGCATTGAGATCCTATCACTGAACTCATAGCTCCTCTGTGTAGATCTATTTGCAAAGAGATCTGAATCTGCAACTACTCACTCCATGAGGGAAGTAAACAGAGCTGTGGTTGCAGGAATCCGATCCCGAAAAACCCAAACAGCACGCTGAGGAGCGGAGGAACACAATTTTATTACACGCGGGCCCAGAGAAGTCAGTCTCAAAAATTCTGGGCCTCAGGCCTTGATTTTCATGAGTTTATATAGGGATTTTGTGCGGGTACATTCTTAAGCAAGCAGGCAGTCAAGATTTAGAAGAGTGGGCTGCATAATAGGTGGGTGGGGTCTCCCACCTGGTCAGGAGTATGCAGCGTTCTGCTAACTGGAATGCAGGCTTCAGTTATGCATATTGAGACACAGGTGGGCATTCCTTATCACTGTAGGTAGCTCGATCATCTTTGAAGGTTAAAGAGAACATATTTTTCTCCCTGTGGCCCTTGAGAGTCTGGTCCCAACCCCAATCCCTTGTTCCCTGAGGATAAAAACTCTACCCCCACTACACTCATAAAGAAGCAACTCAGCCTGCACATTGTAGAGGTCCAGGAGCTACAGTGGAATTAAATTAAATCCTTACCTGGGTCCCAGTGAAATTAACACATTCCCTACCCATCCAAAGGAGGTCAGACGCTGTGGTTGCTGAACACTCTATATTCTATACCCAAATACTCAGAGCTGCCTTTTTTAATTCTTTTTAAATGCCTTTTTCCTAATTATGAAACGTGAAAGTAAAGCATATTACAAATAATTTCTAAAACATGGGAAGATTCGAAGAAGAAAACAAAAATGAATCAAAATCCTATACTGAAAAACCACCATAATTTTTAATAATAATTTTTTTTAAAATACTTAGATTACATAAATATTACACAAAAAATATAGGGATTCCCATATGCCCCACTCCCCACACCTCCCACATCACCATAAATGTTTAAATATCTATCTTTTCAGGGAATTTCTTCTACATCAAGATTCCCTGGGGAGCAAGTATAGCTCAGCGGTTGAGTGCCTGCTTCACATATACAAGGTCCCAGGTTCCACTCCCAGTACCTCTTTTTAAAAATGTATATATATATATATATATATGTATGTATTATACACACACACACACCCTTTTCCACACCAGTAAATAGAAATCCATGCCATCCGTTTTGATGGCTTCGTAGGATGGAAAGATCATCAGTTATTTAATGAATCTTTGGTCAGTGAACATTTAGGTTATTCTGATTGGTCTCTGCTATAAATAGCATCTTTGTGCTCCCGTCTGAGAGGCCATTTCTTTTTAGTAGGTAAGAAAGCACAAGGGAGCCCCCTTCTGCAGTGTTGGCTTGGAAGGCCTGAGTCCTCACTCCTGTTTGTAGCGGTCACAAGATCAGGCTTTCCACGGGAATGCATAATGCATTATCTGTTCCACCCACTGCCCAGTGCCTGGGAAGGGATGGGGTAGAGACAAAGGGCTGGGACCCCAAGCTCACTGGGCTTCCAGCTCTCAAGTCCCCCCTCCACCATTGCCACTGCCTTTAGCCAGCTGGAACTTGATAGGGTTCCCACCCTCTGCCTTCAAACATCCATAGAGCTTGACTCTTTCTGGTCCTCCCCTTAAGCAAAATTCCTCAGGTCACTGGAATTCTAGACAGGTTTGCATTCATTCATTCAAACACTTACCAGACTCCCTCCACGTTTGACTCTAGAGCTAAGCACTAAGCAAACAATCAGACAAGCCACAGTGGTTATTTGCCTCTTGCCCCCAGATGCTATAGAGGCTCCAGTCCTCCTCACTCAGAACCTGCCAACTTTGTTTCCCTTCCCAGGCCAGAGGGAGTCCCTCCAGAGGTGCGGCAGTTTTCACTTTTTTAACCCTCCAAGCACAACTCCTCAGGGAGACCACCAAGGCCTCCACACTCAGACCTTGGAAAGAGTCAGCTTTTCTTTCCTGAGGCAGAAAGAGGGCCCAGGCTTTCAGAATACAATGGGTCATTACCAATGGAACCTGCAAGGCTTCTTGCTAAAGGAGGTGGTAAACAAACTCCCCAAGTGGAGAGAAGAGTACAGGTGACACAGACACACATACTCGTAACAGGAGGGCCCAGTTTTATGCGGTTTGCAGACAGCAGGGCATTGATCACTGGGTGGACCTAGACGTGGGTACGTGGGACTACTGAGGTTAAGTGGATCGCCCAGGAAAATCATCTAAGGAAACTGATGGAGGAGCTGAGCCTCGGTTGGTTGAGGACTGTGGGACAGGAAAGTGTGTTACATGCAGCCCCGTCTGCTGTGCTGAGCTGATCCGTGATGATGGCAGTCGGCCATGCCTGACTGTCCAGAGGGCCATGAGGTGGACTTGTAGGACAAGGCTGTGCCAGCCTGGAGGCCCTAGGGCATGGATGGCTTCGTGCAAGATTTTGATTTGATGGAGCAACCAGTAGAAAAATAGGATGATTTGTTCAGCAGAGAAGTGACATAATGAAAATGATATTTTAGGAAGATTAATTTGGTGGCTTTGTGGAACACATAAATTAAAGAGCAAAAGATGCTCCCGAGTAGCTGTTCTGTCTAACTCGGGGAAGCATGATTAACTAGATGCTGCCTGAGCCCGAGTGAAATGTTTTTCCTGAGTTGAAGCCAGTTCTGTCAGTGGGTAGTAGAAGGCATCACCTCCATTCCTCAGGGCAGCTTGGGGCTTAGGGGCCCCAGCATAAGGCTCCACCCAGCCGCATGGCCTCCCTGTCCCTCTCTGGCCCCACGTGTCTGTCTCTCGGACTGTCCTGAGTGTCGCAAAACCATCAGCCCCAGTGACTGTGCTTCCAACCGTTGTGTCTGTCCTCCAGCTATGACTACGAGGGCCGCCTGACCAACGTGACCCGCCCCACGGGCGTGGTAACCAGTCTGCACCGCGAAATGGAGAAGTCCATCACCATCGACATCGAGAACTCCAACCGCGACGATGACGTCACTGTCATCACCAACCTCTCCTCGGTGGAGGCCTCCTACACGGTGGTGCAAGGTGAGCCTCCAGACCCAGGACCCAGCCACGCCCACAGGGGTGAGCTACCTAGCCTGGGAGGACTTCCCAAGACCAGAGTACTCCTCAGCTCCCTGTTAAAATCTGAGTGTCCACAGTAAACTGACCCTGCAAGAGGTCAATCTTATAGCAAATGACTTCATCAGATACAGGCGAGTGTCAGCTAGACTAGACTGAACGTCCAGATGTTTGGAAATGTTCACATACGTATACGAAAATGTCCATTTTCATCCCCACCTACGCTCTCCCTACCTCCATCCCTTTTACCACCACCACCACTCCCCACCAACCTAACACACATAGGGAAATAACCTCAAGGGCGTTCATCCAGTGAGGCCCACTGCCATGTTTGTGCGCGTGTGCCCATTCTGATTCTTTCTTTGAGGCAGTTGTTGGTTGAGTTGGTCGCCCTGGGATCAGAGACCTTTAGAAACCTGTTGCTAAGACAAAATCTCAACGGTTTCTGACCTGCCCGTAGTGATTGGTGCTGTTAGACGTGACAATACAGCCCAGGACAAGTGCGGGGCTGGCAAGAAAAAGAATTGTGCAGATTAATTTTTCTTTTAATTAAGATATAATGTCGGTGGGCCAGGATAAAAGTGTCCTCTTGGTAGATAAATGGTGACATTTCTGGACTATTATCCCACGACAGAGCCTATTTCAATGACTCTATTTCTGCTCTGCCAAATGATTAATGGTGTTGATTTTGTCCTTCTGCATGACGGCCGGATCGCGGGAGTGACAGCTAGACACTTGCTCGCTACCCAAAAAGCCGGCTTCTCAGAGGCCAGCCCAGCCGGGCTCCTTTGCCCAGATAATCAGGAAACAACATATCTGTAAAAGGAGTCTGCCTCACATTTCCTTCCTGTAACTTCTCGATAAAGGAAAAGGTCAGAAGTCTGACTGACTAGTATAGATTCCATTTGGGAAGATAAACACACGCTATCAGCACCCAGTGCTATTTGAGTCTCTCCAGAATTCTCTTGAGTAGAGGTGGCATCTTGGTAGAGTTGGCACAGAAGCACGAGGCGAAGGAAGGTAGCTTTTTCTCTTGATTTCCTTTATGAATCCTAGACTTGATTTGCAGTGGATCTGACCTGTAGCTAGACCATCAAACTCAGGTTAGGTGGTAGGCAAAAGGAAAAAAAAACTATTTTAAATGACTTTTTCATTTCTTTCTTTCCTATTTAAAACGAAAATATGTATGTTAAAGATCGGGGATTTGATTGACGCAAATTGTGTAGGCAAAAAAAAAAAACATATTTAAATGTTTGAATTTACTATTAATAGTCTTCAGTGAGTAAAAGAAAAATATCACGGCATAATTATTTCTGGAGTGCCACATATTAATAACATTTTTCTTTACACGGATCAGCAGCGTCTCTGCTACTCACCTTAACCTTGTATGGGTGCTAATTGAAGGCAGCCTTAGACTGACAGCTGCAAAGTACCATGGAAACCTACAAAAATAGGGGCTCTGTTCTCTTATGACTAACAGAGTGGGTAATTTACTTCCCTCTCCCCACCCCCACTTACGTTTCTCCAGATCAAGTGAGGAACAGCTACCAGCTGTGTAACAATGGCACCCTGAGGGTGATGTATGCCAATGGCATGGGCGTCAGCTTCCACAGCGAGCCCCACGTCCTAGCGGGCACCATCACCCCCACCATTGGGCGCTGCAACATCTCCCTGCCCATGGAGAACGGCTTAAACTCCATTGAGTGGCGCCTAAGAAAGGAACAGATTAAAGGCAAAGTCACCATCTTTGGCAGGAAGCTCCGGGTAAGTGGTTCCAACCAATGTGTTACCACAAAGTGGTAGGGGAGAAGCCCTTTCCTCACACAGCTGAGAAGCTTTTCCAGCTTCCAAGCCTTGGGTACCCCCTTTCTGCTCTGGAAAAGGTAGGTTCGGCCCTCAGAAGGTAGAAACCATATCCCTTGGGGATTCATACCTTGGGGAAAAATTCCTCCCTTCTCTAGGACTGGAAAGGGCCATTTTCTGCTATGGAGATTTACATGATGCTAAAGCTGGAAAGAGCTTTGGCCTTCTTTTCCTGCCTACCATCTTCTCCCTCAATTTTTACCATCTGACCAAATCAGCAAATGTATTTTGTGCCTACTATGTGCCAGGTACTCTGCTAAATATTAGAGCAAAAAAAATTTTGCAAGCTGTGGTCTTTACCCTTAAGTTGCGGACAATCTGGAGGATCAGACAGACACAGTATAATCCGATGGGCTAAGTGAAAAGACAGAATTCAGAGTCAGATAAGGTCACAGAGGACCCATCGCTTGGCCTGAGGGGGTCAGAGAAGACTTCCCAACGGGAGGTCACAACCGAAAGATGGCAGGAAGCTTTAACCAATTCAGCTTCCCCAGACTACGCCCCCAAGTTACATATTTTTAAAACTAATATATAACATTTATTAAGCACTTTTATGATGCAAGCACAATGTTAACTTCTTCACTTATCTTACCTTATTGTCATCCTTTCAACAGCTCCATGGGAGAATTATTATTATTCCAGTTTCAGGTGAGGAAACACAGGCTCAGGGAAGCTGTATAACCTATCCATGATACAATGGTTAGAAAAGGGCAAAGCCAGGCCTCAGCCCCAATTCTGTCTTATGCCTGGCTCGCAGGCCACTGTTAGGCCACCATGCCACACAGCCTCCCGTGTAGCTCCACGGCCATCCAAATAATCTCAGCGTTAGTGGGTCCTTATAGGCTAGGGAAATGCAAAAAGGCATATTACAGCCCAGATGAGCCAGGCAGCTCTGGTCACTTATCGGGCACTGAGAGGAACTGATTCTTACCATCATGCTAACCCTTTCCCAAAGGGAGGAGGGAGTGGGATGGGGTGGAGAGAATCCTAAACTTGAACAAATTCAGCACATATTTAAGGAACACCTACTATTAGCCAGATACCATGCTATGTACTGGCTATATATGGTATCCAGAGCAAGTTCCCTGCCCTCTTGGTGGGGGAGGTGGGGAGAGAGGGACAGACAATGGGTAAACAAGTATTTGAAATAATTGCAGATTGACATAAGCACTAGGAAGACATTAAGCAATGGGACATAGCAGAGTTTCACAAATGCTTCAGAATCCCTCAAGGTGGAAGGCTCAGCATCAGCAGACTTGGGCCCTAACTTCTGCCATGTTTATTGACTTGAAGTCCATCCAGCCCACGTGGGCCCCTGCCTAGCCAGGCCATTCCACATTAAGATGCTGCCTTTGTCTGATTGGAGTTTAATTCTCCGTATTAGGTTATCAGCGGTAGCCCGTGTTTTTCTTCCTCTACTAGTATCTGCAAAGTTGCAAGCTGCGGTATCTTCCTAAAGACAAAAATGGAAAGAGATTAGTAGCTAAATCCTTAATGACTGGATTTCAGGGCTGTGTAATTGATTTTTGATACGCTGCACGGTAGAAGTTGATTATAAGAAGTAACCGTTCCTTTTCTCTGATAAATCAGTTATGCATTTTGACTAAGTTTTCAAAATAAAGATAAATGTAGCCCTAAAATAAAATGGCTATAATCCCAACTCTGAATATTAAAAATCTTAATAATGGTACTTGTGGTAATTAGCAGAAGTTAGGCACGCACGTCTTATAACTGAATTTCTGCCAGGGTTAGATTTGCTGGCATCATGTTTATGCAAATCAAAACACAGCTTTATCTATCAACACCTCAACATTTAATTGTCTAGTGTTAGTTCCTGTAACAATAATCACATATCCATTTAGCTCTCTTAAATGAAAATCACTATGAGATTATAACAGGTTGAGTGGACTGAAAATGTAATTTGAAAATGAGGGAGAAAGCCTGGAATTTATTTGCATCTCATTTATTTTAATTCAGTTCCTAAACTATTTAGTGAATGAAATAAAAGCAAGTCCTGGAAAATGCAGGGGAGCAGTTGGAAGAAAGTGATGTGGATTCAGAGAACTGGGGAGTGATCTTTTCCTCAGATGTTTCTTGAGCTTATGGCAGGGAAGTCTGCAGCCCCTAAACCAAAGACATCTGTCGAACCTGCCCCTGCCACCAGGCTAGCAGGCTGTTTCAGGCAATGAAAATGCCGGCTCTTCTCTCCCTACCCCCAGTCCTGCCATTTCTTTTCAGTGCCACTCCATTATACTGCTCGAATGGGGCACTGAAATATTTCATTCATTCAAAGACATTTACTAAGTGCCAACTAAATTCCAAGCACCATGTACTGAGTGGATTATAGAGATGCACAGTCTAGTGGAGCAAAACCATATAAATAGTATGATGTAAGCTACAATAGAGGTCAATACCACAAGGAAAAAAAATATCTAAATGTATGAGTCAGGAAAAGATAGGCTCTGGCTGGATAACAAATAAACCCTCAAATTTCAGTGGCTTAACATATCACAGCCCAGTTGAGCCAGGCAGCTCTTCTTAGTGCTGGCTTGCTCCAGCCGCTCTGTCTTATGACCTTGCCATCTTAAACACATGGCCTCCAAGGTGGCTGTGGTAGCGGAAGAGAGCATGGATGATTGAAGTGGTGTGCATCACTTCTACCCTCACTGGCCTGAGCCAGCCCGGTGACCTCAACTCAACTGCAAGGAAGCCTGGGAAATGTCTTCCTGAGTGCCTAAGAGGAAGAAAACAAGAGGGGAGTTGGTGAACACAGAGCAGGGCCTTTGTGGCCTGAGGCTTGACGAGGGATTAGGAAGGGTTTCACGGAGGAGTTAGCTAGTATTAGTTCTGAAGGCCAATAGGAATTAGCCAGGCAAAGATTTGGGCAAGGGGTTATCGGACAGAGAGCATCGCCTATGAAAAGCCAAAGCAGCCAAAAAGAGAATGGTGTTTTCAGAAAGTTTCAAGTAACTCGTTGTGGCTAGAGAGAAGAGTGGTATGGTGTGGTACAGAAAGAGATGAGGCTGGGCAAGTTGACCAGGCAGGGACTATTATGCCAGGTTGGCATCTACCCTGAGGACATGGAGAGCTGATCAAGGTTTTAATTAACTGAGTCATGTGTTGGGACATGTAATAATAGAAAGATCTCTCAAGTTGCAGTGTGGAGGAGAGAGATTAGTAGGGGACAAGAGGGGGACAGCAAGGGGGCTGTTGCTATAATCCAAAGAAGTGACAAGGGAAAGCAGAGGGCGGGAGAGATGTAAGAGAGATTTGACGCGCCCAATGAGTAGAATTTGGCACCTGTAGGGTTCCTGTGTCATCCTCACCTTTTGAGGAGCTCTCTTAGCGATGGATGATTAGGGAGGCCATCCAGAGTTAGCGGGCTGGCCTGCCAGGCTGTGTGAGAAAGAGAGGCTGAGAGCAGAAACCCAACACAGAGACGGGAGATTCTCACAGCCCCAGCCCTGCCTCTTGGAGTGAGAAAGAAAATGAATGAGCTTTAAAATGCAACAAATTAATCAGCGCTATGTAATCACTGCTTCCCCATGGTTAGCAGGGAATTTGGAAGAAATCCGTGGTGTGGGCATCGAGGCTATCACGTGCTGAAGCAAAAAGCCTGGCCCTTCCCAGGGAGGCAAGCTGCTGGGGGTCTGGCCAGTTGAGTGGTGCAGAGGCCCAAGGCTCTGAGCATCACTGGGGTCAGAGAAGCCAAAAATCCCAGTGAAGTCATCGCAATTAAAAGAGTTCCCAATGAAATTTGAACTCACCTCTGTACCCCCTTCTTTCCCCGGTCCTCCAGTCAGAGACATCTCTTCAGTGGAGGAAAGTAGCAACAGCTCTCCCTTATAGGCTAGGGAAATGCAAAAAAGGCAGATGAATGGGTCATGACCACAAAAGCTTCCTGATGCTTTGACAAAATTGGAGGTGTTGGGTCCTTCATCCCTGCCTGAACTCAGTGGGGGAAAGATTTTCATTATGCCTTCCACGGACTTCTCAAGGAATCTCTTTTGAAAGACACCCCCCGCCCCCATCACTCTCCATTCCCTCTCTACTCTCTCTGGCCTTTCCAAAACACGCGAAGCCATTTCCATGAGTGCAGGGACCATCCCTGCTGGATTCCTGGTGGCGGGTGCCATTTGGTGAGCACTCAGACAACAGGTGACAAAGGAAGAAGTGATGACCATGGCCTCCTTAGGCTCCTCCTTGAAAGATGCTTAGGAGGTAAATG
>PVKH010049911.1:0-10049 GCA_004027955.1 Chaetophractus vellerosus | reverse complement strand
TCCCACTGACGTGGCAGTTAATGCCCCAATCACACCCAGATTAAGAGATCAGTCTACAAGCATGATTCAATTTATATTTTCGGAATTCATAGTTAGATAAAACTATCAAGCCATTACAGGGCAGATAGATGGAACTATCTTACTTGCAGTTGTAGATACTTTCTCTTCTTTGGGATGGGCATTGTCCATCATTATGTCCTTGTTAGTTGTCCTGGGTGAATTCAATGAACTAAAGAGTAGTTATTAAAACTCTGCTGACATTCAGGGTTCAACTGGCACATGGATGGATCAAAGATTTAAGTCTCTTTTTCTAATACAAGCACTTAAAGACCCACTTTGGGCCATGGCTTACTGAAGAATTCTAATAAAGGGCCATTAACTGAAGTAATGTAATTAAAAGTTCCCACGTACAATAGGTTCACACCCACAGGAATGGATTAGCTCTAAGGACATGATCTTTCCTGGGGTACATATAGTCTCAACCACCATAGAGGGAAATTTATGACTTTAAGTGCTTGTATTAGAAAAAGAAAGGGTCTCAAATTAACAATAAAATCTTCCATCTTAAGAAACTAGAAAAAGAAGGAAAAAATAAACCAAAGCAAGCAGAAGGAAGGAAATAATGACAGAAGAAATCAATGAATTGAAAACAGAAAAACTACAGAGAAGACCAATGAACCAAAGTTGGCTCTTTGAAAAGATCAATAAAATGAACCTCTCAAAACTCAACAGTAATAAAACAGTACCAAAAAGAAAACAGACAACCCAGTTGTCTGGGAATATAGGGAATCACCTATATTCTATATGTGACTTTTCTGTAACCTAAAGCTTCTTTGAAGATAAAATAAAGAAACTAAGACATTGGTGGAATAAACGGAAGAATATGCCACTGTACATACAAGATGAAAGATTTTACAGTGATGAAAGACATAATGTCAAAAAATCTTTTAACTTTACATATTTTTTATTCCAATTTTTAAATTTTTTTGTATTTTATTTGTTATTTTTATAACTATCACTATTATTTCATTTTTTATTAATTGTACTTGGTTATTTTGTTGGTCTCATTTTTTAAGAAGTTTTGGATCACAGAAGGGTTACAACTGTGGCAGGGAAGGATCATTGGTGTGGGATGTCAGTGATGGGAGATATATTAGAGAAAGTTCACCTGGGGCATACCTATAAGGAAATGTTTTCAAGTATTCATGGGGCATTGTCACGGTGGGTGGAGATTCACACAATAACCAAAAGAATATTGAATTCCCATCATGGGGAGCTCTGACACATTCTCTAATAGGACAGCAAAAATACCTCAAGTACAGGGGCAGTGACTAGTGAAGGAGGATGGACCATGTTAATGACTTTACTTATGAAGCTTTACTTTTGAAATTGAAGCTTAGCCTAGTATTATAGGGTGCCTATGAGTTGTCACATTATTGCTCAAATGTGGCCTTTCTCTAAGCCAGACTTGGCTTATAAATGCATTACCTTCCCCCCAGCATGGGATGTGACCCCCGGGGATGAGCCTCCCAGGCACAGAGTGATTCTTACCAAGCACCAACTAGCAATGTAACTGGAAAAAGAACTTGACCAAAAGGGGGAAAGGGAAAAGACAAATGAGTTTATATGGCTAAGAGACCTCAAAGTGAGTCAGGAGGTCATTCGAGAGGTTACACTTATGCACATCTCCCAGGATCTCATTGACTGTCAAACTAAATATTCCCTCAAATAGCAGAGACATCCAGACACTATAGGCAGGGCAGACAACTCAGGAGTTTGATGCCCTGCCAGTAGGCCTTACCATGGAATTTATGCTCTCCAGTGTGACAGAGAAACACATTTGTGGTTTCCCTACACATGGCTCTTCTGCCCCTTCTATTTGAGCCCATAGTTAGTTCTACCATTGATAGGTGTATGTCCAAGAGACTTAAATCTTTGGTCCATCCATGTGCCAGTTGAACCCTGAATGTCAGCAGAGTTGTAACACCTACTCTCCAGTTCATTGGACTCACCCAGGACAACTAACAAGAAGATGATGATGGACAACGACTGTCCCAAGGAATAGAGTGTGTCTGCAACTGCAAGCAAGATAGTCCCATCCATCTGCCCCCATAGGATCTAAGTCCCCTCTCAATTAGGGGTGGAGTAGGAATCACCATCCTAGAATCCTCAGGATTGGGGAATGAACAATGGACTAGAGTAGACTTACAGGTATTCTACTACAGATTTATTGTGATTCTAGCAATGGAAGAATTTTTATCATTGATGTGAGGCAGTGACCACTGGAGGTTCTGAGGAGAGGGAAAGGGAAAAACAGATGTAATATGGGGACATTTTCAGGACTTGGGAATTGTCCTGAATGACATTGCAATGGCATTTACAGGCCATTATATATCTTGTCATAACTTACAAAATTGTGCGGAAGAGAGTATAAACTACAATGTAAACTATAATCCACACTTAGTGGCTATGCTAGAAAATGTGTTCATCAATTGTAACACATGTACCACACTAATGAAGGATGTTGTTAATGTGGGAAAATGTGGTATCCCCTATATTTTTATGTAACATTTTTGTAATCAATTATCTTTTTTAAAAAAGATTATATTAAGAAAAAAGACAACCCAGTTTTAAAAATAGGCAATACAGGAGTGCATGTGGTTCAAGCAGTTGGTCACTCACCTCCCACATGGGAGCAAACAATGAGCAAACAGATGAGGGAGACAACTCAGGAGAGCCAATGTGGCTCAGTGGTTAAGCGTCGGCCTCCTGCATATGAGGTCCCGGGTTCAATCCCTGGTCCTGGTACCTCAATAATAATAATAATAATAATAAGCAATACATATACACATGACAAATAAGCCCATGAAAAGGTTCTCAACATTATTAGCCATTAGGGAAATGCAAATTAAAACTCAATTAATTTACCACTACACACTTATTAGAATGGCTTAAAAAAAATAAGCCTGACCATACCAGGTGCTGATGAGTATGTAGTGCAATTCAAGCATTCATACATTGCTGGTCAAAATACAAAATGGTACAACCTGTCTGAAAAATAGTTTGGCAATTTTCTCTAAAGTTAAAATATTCTTACTATATAAATCAATATCCCCACCCCTAGGTATTTATCCCTGGCAAATTAAAACTTTCTACACAATATCTTGTAAACTAATGCTTTTAGCAGCTTTATTTGTAATGACTCAAACTTAGAAGAACCTCAAATGCTTTTAAACTAGTAAAGAGTTAAAGAAAATGTGATAAATTCATAAAATAGAATACTAATGAAAAATGGAAAGGAAAAAATTACTGATAAATGGATGAATGAATCTCAAAAGCATTGTGCTGAAGCAAAAGATGCAATACCATAAGATTTCACTTACATGATTTCTACAAAAGGCAAAATTATAGGGACAAAAATTACAGATCATTGTTTTACAGAGTTCATGTTGGGGTGGGGAAGGGTTTGACTGCAGTGGGATGTCAAAAGGGAGTTTTCTGGCATGATGGAGCTCTTCAATATCCTGATTGTGGTAGTGATTACACAAATTTGTATGCATGTTAAGACTTATAGAATTGTAAAACAAAAATTCAATTTTACTGTATGCATATTTAAAAATATATACATTTAATTTACATTATCACAGTCATCAACAATCTAACCATATAAATAAATTTATGTTTCTCCAAGTCCTTCCTAAAACTTAATTTGTTTTTTCTTTTCACATATTGATTGAAGAATTAAACTTCAACAATCATTCAGCATTATTAACAACTGGTGGACTGGATTCCTAGATAATCTCACAAATTAGACACTTTTTAAGTTTCAGCTAAATAATTCAGTAGATTTAGCAATAATTTTCACAGAAATTGACCTGAAATCTTATAAAAATGAGATACAATCCTAAATTCTGTCCTGAGATATTTAAGAGGTTCAGAGATAAAAATAAACTTACTAATGATCTTTGTTAATGCTTCAGAAACTCCAGGAAGGTTGTGAACTTTGAAAATAGATGAGAATTGCATCTTCAGAGAAAATATTTCATTACCTTCTTTCCAAAACAGTATACTTCAGAAAACCATTAAATAAACTTACAGATCTGACTTGTGCCTCTCATATCTTTTCTAAAAGCTTTGGGAGAAGTATCATATTTCTACTGATAACATGATAAGGAAGACATTTATTAAAGGTACATAGTTTAAAAAATCAGTTTTTTAGATCAGCATCTTTTTGTTCTTAAGGTTATATGTGACCACGTTGTCTCACTACTTTGAGAAAAGAAAAATATTTTGATCAAATAAGCAATTTTTCTTATCGAGAGAATTTAGTTCAGAATATATTGTACTTATTAATCAGAGCACATACAAATATTCTATTAATTATTACTCACAAGTAATATGGTAGGTAGAAATTTTCAACCCCAAAATTAACTTATTATATGATTCCAGTAGGAGATTAAATAACACATTTACTCATAGACTTTACTCTGATTAGTCTGAAGAAGAGAATGAGAGAAACATTTTTCTGTAAATCTCCTTCTCACTACTTGGTACATTGCATTTCTCTGATAAATTATTTGTGAATAACTCACATCACAAAAAATTCTAGCAATCCCAAAAACAGTATAAATTAATGTTGCATCTGTGGTTCTGTAATTTGAAAGAAATTCTGGTAAAAGCCCATTCAGCTATATGAAATAAGAGCACACAAACCTAGTGTACCCATTCTTTAATATACTTCTTTTAAAGAAATAATTATTTGACATGAAACTAACTGTATTGTTTACAGCGTGCTATTTTTACCAATCAACAAAGCACAAAAAAAATCATTTCCCATGATGTTTATTCAATAACTCTATCTATTTTGCTATAAGACAAGGGAGATTACTAGTGAATTAGTAAATAGCTTATTTTAAGATAATGTCTTAGCTATCAAGTTAAGTCAGGACAATTACAAAATAAGAGACCAATTTTATGAATTAAACTTAACCCCTCCACAAATTCATTACACTGAAAATATCAGAATAAAGGGAGTTTTTCAGTATAGAAAAGGATGCCTAACAAAACTTTAAAGTAAATATTGCAATGCTAATAGTGAAAAGGTAAAAGCACTCTTACTAAAGAAAGACAGGAATGTTCACTATCACCACTTCTGTTCAAATATACTTGAGAAATGAAAGAACTATGGATTTTTTCAAGGAAGAGAAAAATTACTTTTTATAGATGAAATTTTAATCTGTTTTTTAATCTAAGGTAAACCATATAAAATTAATATAGATTAGAGAATTCTCTAGGTTACCAAACATAAAATCAATATTCAAAATTTAATAGCATTTCTAATATCAAACAAAACAATTTTTTTTTAATTTAATGGATAGGGGACCTATTCACAGTCTAAAAAATACATATACATATATATATATATATATATATGAATAAAGCTAAAAGGGAATAACAGAAAGCCCCCATGAAAAAATCCAAATTTTTTAAAGAAGACTGAAATAAGTGGAAAAATACACATTCCAAGATGAGAAGACTCAAGAGTGTAAAAAATATCATCTCCCACAAATTAATAAATAATACAGGACTGTTATAATCAGAAAAGCAAAATGTTTTTTATAGAAATTTACTGACTTATTCTAAAGATAATATAAACTATAAAATATGAAAAAGACTCAAGATGTTTTTGTAAAATAAGAATAATGCAAAACAGCATGACTTTCCAAATATCAAAACATACAATAAGCTATAGTAATTAAAATGATGTGGTATTTGTCATAGAAATAGATAAATTGATCAATGGAAAGGAGATAATTCAGTAATAACATTATATATATATAAATCAGTTTATGGTAAAAGTGTTACTTGATGTGAATAAAAATATATTAAATAATAAAGAATGAAGGAAAAATAGCTCTTCTTTCTTTTCAATATCAATTTTCTCCTTATTCCTTCTGAACAGAATTGTATGCCTATGAGCATTGTTGAAAACAATGAAGATATTGATGGAGAGTAATTAAGAAGAGGCTGGTAGCTCTGATGCAAACAAAATTTCAAAGCAACCAGGAGTTTAATATATAGAACCAGGGGCAAGAGACAGCTGAGAAGATCCCTCTGGGGATCATGACAACTTTGGGAATCAAGAATTCTCTGCACATACATGAGGTTGCACCCACCAAGCCACACACAAATACATCAACACAGGGCTGAAACCTCACGAGCACAAGCGTCTTAAATACAAACTCTGATCAAACACTGACTGAACAACAAGCTATCAAAGTAGCTTAAAAATAATGTTACAATCATTCCTAGCAGTCTGGAAGACTGTGTGCAGGCCCAAGGCTGCGCCCTAGGAGCAATCAGAGAGGGAAAATACAAGGCACTACTCCCTCACTGGAGGTGGGGCAAAACCAAACAAACAAACAAACAAACAAAAAAAAAAACCCAAAACCCATAAACTCTTCACACTTTGATAAAAGCCTCCAAGCCATACACATGTCCTATAGCAAAGGATAAATACCTAACTGGATAATTGCATTTAAACACAACCTTTCACCAATAAATGGCTTATAGTGAACAAGAGGTGACCCCTAAGTAGCCAGGTTAAAGGATAAAAACAAGAAAAAAATGATCTGAGGCAGGTGTGTCAGAGGCTGCACACTGCAAGGGAAACAGATTTCACAGAATTACTTCATCCAAACCACTAAACAAAAAAACAAATAATAGCATGTTTCTTCTTCTTTCTGCTTTTGACATATTTAAAAAGTAATTGCATTAAAATAATATGCATATCATTGTACTGCTCAGCCTATAACATATAGAAAAGTAATATGCTTAATAAAAACAACATAAAGTAGATGGGTATGAAGAAAAAAATTTTTAGAGTAAGGAAATGACATGAGCTGGTAACTCAAATCCACAGAAACAAATGAAGAGAACAAGAAAGTTTAAATAAGAAGATAAATACAGAAAGAAACTATAAATATGTATTTTCTCTCCTCTATTTGCACAGCTTCTTTAAAAACATGATATTATAAAAATTAATGATCTTAACAATGTATTGCTTGGTTTATAACATATGCATACACAATATTATATCAGTAATAGAAACAATTTGGGGAAAGGGAGTTATACAAAAATAAAGTTTCTATATTGCATTGGAACTATGTCAGCAAAAATCTGAAGTATACTATGACAAGTTAAGATGTATGACAATGTATATTGTAGTCCTGATAAAAACTACTAAGAATAATCAAATACAATTTAAAAATCACTAAAGGAATTAAAAGTTTATATATTCAAAAATATCCATTTAATACAAAATAGGGCAGCATAGCAGGAATAAAGAAAGAGAAACAAAAAAAGACATGAGATACAGAAAGCAAGAAGCAAACTGGCAGAAGTAAATCTAACAATATCAATAATAATATTAAATGTAAATGGTTTAAGCAACTCAGTCAAAAGACATGGATTGTCAGATTGGATAAAAACAGAATTCAACTATATGCTGTCTAGAGGAGGCAAACTTTAGTTTCAAAGAAACAGTAGGGTCAAAGTAAAAGGATAGAAAAAGATATGCAATGCAAACAACCACCATAAAGGAGGTAGAGTGGCTATGCTAATATAAGGCAAAATAAACTTAGAAAATGCTACTGGAGATAAGGAAGTACATTTCTTAATGACAGAAAGTCAATCAACCAGGAAGATATAATAATTATATACAAATATATACATATATATGTATATAACCCAGTAACAGAGGCCCAAAATAAATGAAGCAAAAACAGTCAAAGCTGAAGGGAAAAATAGACAATTCAAAAATAATAGTTGGAGATTTCAATCCCCACTTTCAGTAATGGATAGAACTAGGCAGAAGATCAAAAAGCAAATATAAGACTTGAACAACAATAGAGGAACTTTATATGAGAGACATCTACAGAAAACTCTACCCAACAACAATGGAACAAATATTTTTCTTAAGTGCACCTAGAACATTCTCCATGATATACATTATTATGCACTGCCCTAAAACACACCTTAATAAATTTCAAATTTTTTCAACCACAATAGAATTAGATTAGAAATAAATAGCAGAGGGAAATTTGGGAAATTTGAATAGAGATATAAACTTAGAAACATGCTACCAACTAACAAATGAGTCAAACAAGAAATCACGAAAGAAATTAGAAAACACTTGAGAAGCAAAAAAATGAAGACGCAACCTTCCCAGATTTATGAGATGTACCTAAAGCAGAGATTGGAGGAAA
The DNA here is from genome assembly GCA_004027955.1 of Chaetophractus vellerosus. Taxonomy (NCBI): domain Eukaryota; kingdom Metazoa; phylum Chordata; class Mammalia; order Cingulata; family Chlamyphoridae; genus Chaetophractus; species Chaetophractus vellerosus. Next base: position 1,782 of record PVKH010049911.1, on the reverse strand, counting down.
ATTTATAGGGATAAATGCCTACATTAAAGAAGGCTGAATGGAATATACCATTTTTAAAAAGGGAAAAGTATGGTCATCTCAATTGTAGTATGAAAAAAAAATTGACAAAATCCATTTTGATGACAAAATCCATCAAGTAAGGAACTTCCTCAACCTGATAAAGGGCATTAATAAAAAACCGTAAGTAACATCATAATTAATGGTGAAAGACTGGATGTTTTCCTCCTAAGACGAGGAACAAGGCAAGGATATCCACTCTTGCCATTTCTATTAAACATTGTACATGAGGGCAATTCAACAAGAAAAAAGGAATAAAAGATATCTAGATTGGGAAGGAGCAATTAAAACTGTATCTACTTGCAAATCACATGATCTTGTATTTAGAAACACCTAAGGAATCCACTAAAAACTATTAGAACTAATAAATGAGTCCACTAAGTTTGCAGGACATAAGATCAAAATATAAAAATCAATTGTGGGGAGTGGATGTGGCTCAAATGGTTGAGCTCCTGCTTCCAACATGGGAGGTCCTGAGTTCAGTTCCCAGTACTTCCTAAAACCAAAAAAACAAACAAACAAAAAAACAACTCAGGGGAGCAGGCGTGACTTAGTGATTGAGCCCCGGCTTCCCACATACAATCTCTCAGTTTCAATCCCTGGCCCCAGTACCTCAAAAATTTTTTAAAAAATCAATTGTAATTTATGCACAATTGTTCTATAAATCCACAAGTTATCTAATAAGAAAAATTCAATTGTATTTTTGCATTCCAAAAATAAAATTTAGAATACATTTTTATTTACAAGCACATCAAAAATAATAAAATACTTAGGTATAAATTTAACAAAAGAAGCATAAAATTTTACATTGAAAACAACAAAACATTTTCAAAAGAAATTAAGGAAAATTTAAATAAATGGAAATGGAGTCCAGGCTCATGAATCAGAAAACTTAATATTGTCAAGATGGCAATACTACCAAATTGATCTAAAGATTCAATATGATCCCTATCAAAACCCCAGAAGCCATTTTTGCATAAATTGACAAACTAATCCTAAAATTCATATGGAAATATAAGAGACCCAGATTGGTCAAAACAATCATGGAAAAGATAAAAATGTTGAGGTCTCACACTTCCAGATTTCAAAACTTACTACAAAGCTACAATAATAAAAGCAAAGAAGTACAGGCAAAATGGTAGAAATTTATATCAAGTGTAATAGAAATGAGAATCCAAAAATAAACCCTTACATTTATGGTCATTTGACTTTTTTTCTATTTTTTCATACAAAACTTTATTCTTAAATGTATAAAAACTTTAAGACAAAACTTTATTTCTAGCTATTCCTGGAAACAGAAGGGAGTCCAGATGTTTAAGCAGGAATGGAATCAAGGGTTGCCATGGCTTTAAGCACAAGGTACAACTTACTCTTTGCCAGATTTCTTAATTCCACTGTTGGACAAGGGGCCTTTCCCCATGGCCTTCACTTTTAGCTCCTCAAATTTCTTCTCCCTTTCTTATTGTTTCTGCTTCAAAGTCTTTTCTTCCTGGGGGATTGTGGGAACATGGCCAAGGGGTTAGGCATATAATTCTTAGCTCTCACTAAAACAACAAAGAAAAAGCCAGAGGCTGCCATGGGGACCTGTTTTGGGGCACAGCAAACTAAGACACTGCTTACCAACTCCCAGAAGAGTGAGGGTCAGAGACACAAAGAAGCCAAAACAAGTAATCGTGAGTTATTAAACTTCCTGGCTGCCAGAAGGGCTCCCCTCCCCCACCCTAG
>PVKH010049910.1:0-10049 GCA_004027955.1 Chaetophractus vellerosus | reverse complement strand
GGTCTACCAAAAAAGTGCTCTCGATAGTTGTGAGTGATCACCAACTGCTCTGTAGCAGGAGCTGATTCTTGGAGTTCCTTACTCTGCTGCCATCTTGCTGGTTGTGCCGTGCCTAGTTATTTTTAAGCATAGCAATAGTAGTTTAAATACAACGCTTATTTTTAAATATAAGGAAATTCACCTGAGATAGGAAGATAAGTGCTCTAAAAAAGAGCAAATATGGACAAGTATGTGGAAGGAGAAGTGGGAAGAGAAAGGAGTGCACATTCTAAGTAATTTTTTTTTACTTCTTATTTTTCTTCATTGTTAGCCCTGGCCCTGAACTGAAGTTACTTCTTTGAGAAGAGGCTATGAAAGAGAAAAGCCAACAATTGGTAGACTGATTATGTGCGACCAGAGGGATGGGCAGTGACTGCCTGATGCTCCAGGGGTGCCATGTTAGATAATGCACAAATCTGCAGATCATGTCTATTGATAGAAAAACACTTTTTTGGGTAATTCTGGGACCCATATTTTTGTGCTGACCGTTAGTCACTTAGCATTAGGTAGGAACTCAGTAGTTCCATAAATTTTCCAAATGACTCATTTTAGCTTATAAAACTTTGTCACAGCTTTCCAGTCATGGCAGCTTGAGGACCTAGTGGCAGCTTTTGCCTCTACATTTATCAACATCATGTACTCTGTGTCAATTTCCTGAACTTGGGAAAGGTCTTTGGTAATTCAGACTGAGATTAGCAAAAGCCCATGATCCTGCTTCTGGCCCTGCCACTGAGAGAGCTCATCTCAGAACAGAGACCATATGGGAAGTCTACAAACTCCTGGGAGAAGCAGTGCAGACCTCAGGAAACACTGGAACAAAACTAAAGCCACTGGAAATTTCTACACGGGGGTGGGGGTGGGGTAAATTCCAGCTTGAGGTTTCTCCAGTACAAACCTGAAGCTCTGAAAGGATCTCATGTTTCTGGGAGCCTCTGGAGCTGCCTTTGGACTCAGAATGTAGCCCTGGGAGGAAAAGTTGTCCTGAAGTGACTGCATGAAAAGCATTCATGTGTCTTCCATTATCCCTCCTCTGCTTCAAACTAAGGATGGATAAGCCGTTCATGCTTCTTGAAACTCCCTAGTGGCTTTATATATGCTTTTTTTTTTTTAACCATGATCAGCATGGATTTGATACAAAATCTGAAAACTCTGCATAATGTATGCCAAGCACATTCTGATTCATTTGCATGTAAATCATCACAGATGATGCTTTATAACGATTTCTAAGATGCCTCTTAATAAGCATTTTCAAGCCTCTTTTATTTTTCTGTAAACATTCTCTTTAATCTCAAGCTCTGGAAGGTTTGAATTTGGTTTGAAATGGCAAGCCCAGGAATTGTGAGCAGATTCTGACAGGACCTAGCTCTCCCAGTCCTACTTTTCATCCGTCAGCAATTGACTCAGAATCTCTTGGCCAGACGGATGAAGAGTCCCAGCTGTCAACTCATGTCTCCCACTGGTACTTTATACTCATTGGCTTTAAAAACAAGAGTGTTTTCATGTTTTAAATGCTCATTTACAAACCGTTTCTCATCTCTTGAGTCTCTGCAATGTTCCCTCTGAGGCCTCAATGCTCCCAGGGGAATTTTCCCTGGTTTAGGAATAAATAGGAAGGGGGGGTGGGTGGGAAGAACAACTCTCTTCTGATAAGCTGTCCCAGCTGACAAGCCCTTCCCCTCAGACCCATCCACTTAGATCAATGAACATTTCACAGGCTTAACCAGTTTATCTTCATGAAAAGACAAGGCCATTTTTTTAGTTACACATACAAAGAGGTTTGCAACATTAAAAATGTTTCCCATAGATTTCAAATAGGGAAAAATGATTCCCCTACGCTATGCAACTCCATAAAAATACCCGTCTCTTCCCTTTCCATTGTACTTTAAACTAGTCATTAGTTTTGTTGTTGTTTCCTTATGATTTTTCAAATAACATTCTATAAACCTCTCTTAAGAAGTATCCTCATTTGTCCTGTATATTTTTTTAGATGCATATATTCCATATACATAAGCACAGGTCAACAAATGTGGAATTTGGAAATGTGCTCTCTTGTGACATATGTTAGTGCCTTATGTGAATATTCATCTGAATTCAGGCATATATGACATTTCAGTCAGTTTTGCAGGGACTTTATTATGGTTGTCCATCTGTGATAGATGACTCCATGAGAGCCTTCTGTATGCAGTCCACAAATATATATTGAATGAATGAATGCAACATTAAATTCTACCATTGTCTGATTATTAAAATATATTTAAAATACTAGCAGAAATATGTTCTGTTCAGGTATGGACAGGCTAAAATGCAAATATATCAGGAAAATAATAATGTAATTAACAATGTATGTATCGGGGCCGGCTCGATAGCCCAGTGGATAGGGCACCGGCATACCACATGGGAGGCCCTGGGTTCGGTTTTCAAGCTTCTTCTGTTAACATTTCAGTGATATAACTTATGGGATTATTTTCTCCCAGATCTCTCCTGCCAAAAGATAGATGAAAATTAATTGAGTTCGTTAATTTACTACACTTATTGGTATATGACAAAATGCATATTGAATGCCTCCTCTCATTTCAAACCTAGTATATTAATTAGAGTACAGGCCAGTATGCTATAACAAAGATACTCAAAATAGAGTGGAATGCATACTTTAGAAGTCCCTCTTTCCCTCATGTAACAATTCAGAGATGAACAATCTAGAGCTAGAGGAGTGGGCTTCGTCTATAGGCTATGTAGGGCCCAGGCTGCTGGGTCCTCTTTGCCATCCTAATATGTGACTTCCATCTCTGTTCCTAGCCTGGAGGAAGCAGTAAAGAAAGGGGAGAGGGAATTTGCAATCATTTTTGGGGTCAAAATATTAAAATTCCTTTCTTGTCATACTCATTGGCAAGAACCTAGTTGCCTAGCCAGACCTCTCCAAAATGGAAGCTGGGAAATATAGTGTCTAGATGACCTGCCACATGCCCTGCTGAAACTCAGGGTTGGGTGGTTGGGGAGGTTCTATAACAAATGGAAACTGGGAGAAAATTAGCAATCTCTGCCACACTTGGCAAAACTGTATCTGTATAATGGGTGTATGTGTGGGTATTGAGGAGTAGGAATTAGCAGAGGGAGGCATTTGGAAAGGAAATTTTCCTAAGAGGAAGGCAGGCTCAAAGGGTTAGTGCAATAGCATGTCCTCCATCATTGGAAGCAAGGAACTGTGCCAAGAATAGCATGGAGGCTGCCAATAATAGTTCTCTGTTATCTCATCCCCTATGCACATGTATCTGAGTATTCAAGGAACAGTAAAATAAACATTTTCAACAAGAAACATTTTCCACCCCAGATCTGTGAGACTTGAAAAGGAGAGAGCAGTGCAGAGTTATATGGGTACAACTTTCCAAGTTGTCCAGCTGAGGCAGTAACCGTGGAAGCAGTTCCAATGGTAGCACCAGAACAGTATATGTAGCATCAGGAATAATGTTGGGTTGGAGCCAGCATTATCAGACTGGATGTCCAACTCCAGCAGAGGAGAGCAGCAGGAGGTAACTCCATGGAAGTCACCATTGGCTTTGATAGGGCACTCTCCATGTTGCCCCAATTCCTAGTACCAAACCATTGTGTTGGAAGATGGTTCTTGGAAGGAGCCCTCAGGAGAGAAAGTTGACCTGCAGCTTTGAATGAGAGTACAAGATTAGTGTTTGTCCTTAGAAAACTACTTCTTTTACTCTTACATTTTCACTCCCATCTGTATCTCTCACCTGAAAAGTATTGGCAAGTGGCATAGCTTCTGCTTATCTTATGCCTAGGTGCTGGTTTAATAAATTCAACAGTCTATAGTGATTATGTACAGAAAAGTTTAAATAAAATAGCATTTATTCAAATGACTATTTTCACCTTATTTAATGGACATAGAATAAAATAACCCAGAGGGCAATTCCTAAAATACATTGATCAGCAATTTTCTCTAAATTATAAATACAGAACACAGAATAATACGAAGACTATTACAAAAGCCAAGGAAGATGAAAGGCCCTTCTTTTCTTCCTCTAAAAGTCTCATCAATTTTTGTCTCTCAGTGCACAGTAACCCTATCTTCAAAGTGACAAAAAATGCATCTTTATGTAAATGCTTTGAACTGCATGTAGTGCAGACTTCCACATAAGAGTCAAGTTAAAATTCATTCCACGTGTTCTGAAAATATAGTATTCTACCATATGAGTATGGGTGGATGCAGAACGGTTCAGCACATTTGATTTTCCATTGACTTGATGTTTATGTTGGGTGTTCAATTGTTTTAAAGCATGACTAAAGAGTGTAAAAATGCTATAGGAATTCATGGGTCCAGAAGAATTCTCTGCTTGGCTGAATCCCCTGAGCTTCATCTATATGTATTTTTGAGACCTATTTTTTTTTCCAAACATTTTGAGTGTTTAGGGATTGCAGTTATTGAGGAAAGTGGTCATCAGAAATGACAATTTTCTATTTAAAAACCTTTTAGCAAAAAGCTTTTTTTTCTCTTCTGCAGAGGTGTAGAATTTCTCAAAAAATTTCAAGGAAAAGAAAGTGAAGAAGAAAGGGTGATTTCCCAAGAGACAAGAGAATGTCTTAGGGCTATAATAGTTGACCTTTATCTCTCTCCTTAAAGCCAAGGAAGATTTCTGAATCTTGACATGGGGTGAGGGAGGAAGGTTGGCAAGGTGTGATAGATTCTTAGCAGTAATTGCCTTTGCTTATGATTTAACACAAAGGAAAGGAAAATGCTGCGGAAGAATCATGCTTTTCTTGCCAGTTAAAAATTATTTTCATTTATGCTGGCTTTCCCCCTAAAATGGCTAGCCTCCTTCCCTTGCCTTCGCCAGCAAGTGAATGAACACCGCTGATCATATGGTCAGCCTTGGGTAAGACACAGTATTAGCATGGATTGTCAGTTTCCCCTCTCCTCCACCTCCTCCTAAAACTATGAGGCTCTCACATTATAATTTCAAGATTTCCTCCTATTTCCCTTTTTTGTGCTGGCAAAACCTGCTTTTCACTTGTATTAAAACTGTCAAAACTGCCCAAAGGGAAAAAGTATATGTTTTCCCCTTGGTACTGAAAAGAGTGAAGAAGCATATTTTGGCAGTTTCAGTGTAGGTGTGAAATTTTTCACACAGCTCTACTAGGGAGGTACACAAGTCTGGCCCTGTTGAAGCATCTGATATTTCATGGATGGCAATTTCTTTAAAAGGTATGGCCTAGGGCTAAATTAAAAGATGGGGATTTAGACTAGAAATGATAGCATTCCGTTGAAACAATTGTCAATTATGTGAAAGATGCTGTTGCATATTTAGAAAACAAATGGTGCCCCTTTAAATTTTCCCCATGGCAAGTTTTATGGTAAAATAAAGATTTGGAGTTATACATCAAAAATGTATTTTAGCTTATGGAACCCACAACATAACAATGCAAAATATATTTGACTGCAAAGTATTGATTTTACATGAAAGCATTATCAGTTAGTGAAATACAGAAACCAATAAAGCCTCACCGTGGCTGAGTAGGAGATCTCCAGATGCAATTTATTTTTACATTTAAAACAATTACTAGCTTTACTGCATTTAAAAATGCATGGAACATATTTTTAGATTTTTAAATTCAATCAAATCAATTACAGAGATTTCCATAGTCCATCTTAAACAACAGCCTTACATTAGAATTGACACATTTTGGTGACTACTGTGCAAATACCACATCTGGGCTAAATTCTCTGGATTTTTTTCCCAAGCATTTGAGTGCCTAAATATAAATATAAGTATTGAAATTTACAGGCTGATATTTTGCTGATTTTTAATCAACAGTTTGCTTAATCACTATAGAAATTTATCAAAATAAAATGTTGACTGCCCCTCCTCATGGTTTTAGAATATTAGATTAATAATAGATCAGAGTCACAGAAAAGAGGATTGTACTTTTTTAAATAAATAGAATTCATATCGCCTTTACACATGGACATTCAGGGATGTCTCAATATAATTGTTTCAGATTAGTGCATTTATTATAACTAAACACACATAAATACAAGAGCTACTTATTTCTATTCCTATTAGAAGGTAGCTGCAAAATGTTTTGGATTCACAATTTCTTTATAGTCCTTGCATATTTGGTGACATCAAATCTTCTCAGATTTTATGTGTGTCATAAATTTTATTTTATTGTAGAATCAATTTTAGAGATATGGGGAACATTCTCTAACGAAGGAATCCCCTTTATTATATCTTTCAGTCCTTGCTTCAACATCATTTTGCTCTTTCTTTTGCTTTTGTTTTGTTTCAGGAAAGAAAGTTACATTTTTAACACTCAAATTTTAAAAGTGGTTTCTTATCATAAAATGAAATCTGTTTCCCCAAGATTTTCCCTTAAATTAATTCTGTCTCTGGAGCCATAGAGAATACATCCACTCCTTTTTGCATATGATTATAATTCAGGTATTTATGGATGTATGCTATCATTTCCCTGGCCCTCATTTCGCCAAGTTTAACATCATCAGTTGCTTCAGCCTATTGCCCTCAAATTTGTAATCTGGGGGATTAATCAACTCTTCCTTAACCTTGTGAGTCTCATCCCATCCCCCATGCTTCCATCTTAATTCTCTTCCTTACCAAGGTTTCTGTTGTTATATGCTGTTTTCATAAGGAATTTAAAATATTTATTTGGATTGAGAAGCCAGATAAAATTGTGGCATGGAATTTTTACATTGCATCAATCGCATTTGGGTTCCCAGGATAAATTTCCAGAACATTGCGTGTGTAGATTGTCTTGTCATTGTGCGTCTCAGCATTCACCCCATGCAACCATCAAACCAACAGCCTAAGAACCAGGCAGGGAATTTCTCAAATGCTCCAAATAGCTGCACATCACTACAGATTATGACTGCTTGGATTTAGGGAACATTTTTTTTGGCTGAGGAAACATTCCAATGGGATAGATTAATCTATGTAAACCACATAGCTCAGCCGAAACTGCTGTTCAGCATTCTAAATTGCCAGCTCCGTCTTCTTTCTGCACAAAAATGCACATTTCTTCCTATAATAAAGATATTTTATAATAGCAATAAGGCAACTCCAGGGTGTGTGGTTATCACGAGATAATCATACCCTAGAGGGATTACAGACACTTGGCTGTGCCTCATAACACCCCATGTGTGTGTTTATCTCATGATAACCACACTCGCTTTTGTATCTTATTGCCTAATTATCCTCTTCTAATGCAAAATACTAATTTTTTGTCTGAAACAATATGTGCAAGGATGCATTGCTAACAATCACAGGAGGACATTGACAAACAATGCTGCTATTACTTTAGATTCATTTCCCATAAAGAAAAATTGGTAGCCAAAAAGAAATTTCTCAGAGTGATCTGTGAAAATCCTAGTCCGTTTCAGAATGAGCTGCTTCATAAAAGGACTATATAGAGGTCTCTATTTTAGCCATTAGTGCTATAAGATAAAATATCTAGATATTTTTCTCCCTTTTAGATATTATAAGATTTCTCAATTATAACTGAATACTGAGAATGAACAGGAATGTCATACCTGAAAGGAAAAAGACACCAACTTCATTTACTTCTAAAAAGTTAATGGCAGAGATTGATTTTGATTTATTATTATCTAATTTAACAAGAATATAGGTATGCTGCTTAGTCCTTCCTATATGTATATTTCAACCTTTCAAGTTGAAAAAATGTATTAAATTTTGTACCTTACAGTAATATGATTCTTACAAGTCCATCACTCATGAATAATTTTACTAACTTTTATGAAGTGAAATTATTGTCTGTATAATTATACCAATTTATATTACATTATTATATAATATTTAAAGCCAATAGTGGTTACATGTATAAATGGCCTATTAATCTGATATCAGAAATGAACAATTTCAATTTTTATTTTCTAAAGTTTTTTTAGATATGAGTACATTTAAGACTCTGCAATGTTCTTTGGAGACAAGCATTGAGGACTCTCTTGTATTTCACTTCTACAATTAAATTCAAATTATTCTGAGTAGAAAATATCATTTTTCAGGACTTTTACAAAAAGAGGAAATTATATATTCTTGAGAGACCATTACATATTTGTATAAAAAATATATACAACATATATAAGACAATTACATATGTGTTATATAACATAATTATATTTCCTAAGCTTCCACAACCCTTTTGTAAAAAAATATTATTTTCTGAGTACTATATAGATCTTAACTTTTCCCTGCAACTTGCATCCCAATACCATCCGTATTTTTCACAAACACTATTTCAATACTAGTTTCCACAGACCACGACCATTATTTGCAAGGCCTCTCTTTGTATTTTCTTAACCTTACAAACTTGATTTCCTCTTCCTGGCTTCTAGCTTCATAAATATCATTCAGTCAAATTTGCTTCAATTCAATCAACCTATTCTTTCTGGACTGTCTGGTTATGGGCTGCAAGAGGAGCTATTGTTCTGTCCCTGGAGTCCTGTTCCAAGGGTACATTCTTGAACTTTGGTTTTAGGGATGGATTATCCATCTGCATTTATTAACAAAGACTGCACTAAATCTCAATCCATAAATGACAGAGTAGATACAACAGCAATTATTAGTGACGTGAGGGCAGCATTATATTGTTGTAAGAACCGAAAGGGCGAAAAAGATATCTTGCAAGTTGCTACTCCATTAACAGAGGAAAAAATGCAATGTTTACTCAACTCTCAATTATCCACTGGCAGGCAATTCATGGGGAATATTTTTTTCTTGTTTTCAGACTGACATATTTTCTGAAAATGCAACTGAAAGGCATCTTAGAGCCCATCTATTCCTATCGCCTCTTTATGCAGCCAAGAAAAGTTTGACAACACCATTTATCCTATTTACTTGTCTTTCACTACTAAGAGCTGGAAAGGAAGATCTTCTAAATCAATATACATAATTACCTACACCAGAGATGGTGTGAGCCTGAAATTAAACAAACTTAGCTGAAGCAAATCTCTTTAGACCAGTGGTATGCATTATTCTGCCCTTAGCATGCAGCTGGGGAACAAGAAATAGCTGAGTAGCCAGAAAAAGTCAAAATATTGGACAACATTTCCAACTTTTTAATGCCCTATATTTTAATTTGACATTGTGAATACATTTTCAAAGTTTGGTTGGAGAGGATTGTTAGAGTTCACTAGATATCAAGCAGATGTTAGGAAGGGCCCCACCAGTAGAAAATAACAGGACTCTGGATTCAAATATTGTAATGCAGGGAAATTTCCCAAGGACCAGTAAATACATATACAAATAAAAATGAACAGTGAGCTGAAACCAGGGCTAAAGTGGCAAGATGTAAGCAAATAGGAAAGAAAAGGAGTAGATGCTAATACTAGCCCTGGGATGAGGAAACTGTCTTACACCCATGCTCTTCTTTTTTTTTAATATATTTTTTATTTTTTCTAAAAGATACTTAGATTACACAAAATGTTAAATTAAAAAATATGAGATTCCCATATGCCCCACTCCCCACACCTCCCATACTACACTAACACCCATGCTTTTTTACTGCAATCCAATTTAGTACGACATTAATAACAAAAATGATAACATTTTAAACATACTTTTGGAAACTATAAAATATAATTTGAAGTAACATAAAGAAGAAAACAAATAGAAATTTGGAGAAGAAAACAACTTGAAACTGAATGATAATAAAAATGCTAAATAATGAAACTGGTAGGATGGAGCAAAAGTGGTAATTTGAAGCATATTGCAACCGTAAATTATTATATTAGAAAAAAATTGCTGAAAAATGATAAACTAAGCATCTAGCCTAAGAAATTAGAAAAAGAACAATAAACAAATATAGTAGATACACCTAAAACAATATAAGAGAAGAAAAAATAAAATAAAAATTAACAGAAATGAATACAAAAAATACAAATGAGAGAATCACACAGAAAGGTGGGTCAATGAAGAGAACTTCAAGAAAAATTGATTTAAAAAAGAAAGGAGGGGGCCGGCTGTATG
>PVKH010049909.1:0-10049 GCA_004027955.1 Chaetophractus vellerosus | reverse complement strand
TCCTTGCTTCTTGTAAGCGAGGAAGTAGGGGAATCCAGTGAGGCTATATTGCGTATCTCTATTGCCAGCTCACGCCATGGACTCTTAGCAACCTCTTCATTATTGGAAAGGGAGTCATCAGTACCCTTGAGTCCTGTTAGAGTAGAGAACAACCTCAGATATCCCATGTTTAAGACTCTGTTCCTCAAGAACCACTCCCAGTACCAGCTGTTCTAGTCAGGGTTCTCTCAGGAAACAGAATCAACACGAGATCTCTGTTAATAATATAAGATTTTATAAGAGTCTCTCACGTGACCGTGGGGATACACAAGTCCAGGTTCTGCCGGCAGGCTGCAAGCCAGGGGCTCCAATGAAAGACTGATGAAGGGTCCTTGATGAGTTTGCTCCGATGAAAGACTGATGAAGGGTCCTCAATGAGTTCCTGGGAGAAGTTTGCTGTCAAACGACGAGCTGGGAAATTCTCTCCGAATGTTGAAATCAGTTCCCTTTTATAAGCAATCAACTGAATGGATAACAGTGTCATCCATTTTTCATCCAATCTTGCTGATTGATGCAGATGCAATTAGCCCCAGGCTTGCTGGACCCAACAGCTGGGCACAATTACCTGGCCAAGTTGACACATTAGCCTAGCCATCACATAGAGTAAACACCTTGCTGTATTTTTTGTGCTGATTTCCTCTGACATCATATTCATCATGTTATAATTAAATGATTTGTTTTTAGGTCTGAGATACATATGGTGAAAATTGTTCATTCTTTTTTCTTTTCCTTTCTCTTGTCTCCCATTCCTGAACTCTCTATTCCAGATATCTTAGTCTCTTTCAATAAATAATCTGTTCACAGTCATGATCTTGCAGGTCACTGACTTTATTGAGCTATCTCTTTCTACACATCTAGGTTACTCTTTTTTAAAAATAAATCAATGTTATTGATACATATTAATAAAGCATACAAATCATCTAAAGTATACAATAAATGATATTTTGTATAATCACATAATTGTGCTTTCACATTTCAGTCATTGTTAGAGTATTTTCATTATTTCAATAATAATAAACAAAAACAGACAAGCAAGAAAATACCTCTCAATCTCTCTGTTTTCCATGCTGTACATCACTGCTATTTCTGATGATTCTTGCATAATTATTAGGAAAATTTTGTGTCAGTTTGATGCTATTTATGAATTCCAAAAACAGATATTGGACTGTGTTTGTAAATTTGTCTGTTCCTCTGAGCATATTAGATTGTATTGTATTCAGAGGCTTCAATTTTACCTTATTAAATCAAGATTAGGACTTTAATTTGACCATGTCATTAGGGCATGCAGGGTTGAGTCCCCACTCCCTTGGTGGGTATAAAACAGATTCACACATGGAACTAAACACACAGAAAAGGAGAAGACAGAAGCAGATATGTGAGTGATGAGAGGAGGCTCCATTAGACAATGCAGAGGCTCCAGGAAGAGAATGAGCCTGATAGTCTATAGCTGACCTTTTGAAGAGAGCAGAGCAGCTGAGCCCAGAAATAAATGAGTCCTAGGGAGAGAGATAAGCCTTATGTCAGCCTACAGCTGAGGTGAGAAGGAGCTGGGACCACAGAGCCTTAGGAGGAAGAGGAAGACAGAACCCTCACAGATGTCACCTGCCCTCTTGTGCCAACACATGTCAACAGACTTTGGGTGAGAAAGTACCTCTTATGGTACCTTGAGTTGGACTCTTTAGGGCCTGGTAACAGTAAGCTTCTGCCCCAAATAAATACCCTTTATAGAAGTCAACAGGGTTCAGGTGCTTTGTATCAGCACCACTTTTGCTGACTAATACAAATTTCATTATTCCAAAAAGAGACCCCACACCCCTTAGCATTCTTTCCCCAGCCCTACATAATACTAATCAAATTTCATCTTTATAAATTGGTTTATATTTATAATTTTTATAAATGGAATCACACAATATATAGTACTCTGTGTCTGTTCTCCTTCACTTAGTATAATATATTTTTGTGTGTGTGTTTTGGGGGAATGGGTTTGTCTGGTATTAAAATTTTGTAGTAGAAATGTACATTTTAATAATGGTTGATATTTTTACTGTATTGCCTATCTTTAGTGCTCTTTGTTATTCCTCACCTCAGATTTTCCTGGTAGCTAACCTCACACCCTTCATCTTTCCTCCAATTCTTGAGAAAGTTAGATAAGCAGGAGCCATCAGAGTTTCCTGAACTGCTATGTGTCTGATGATGTATTTTGGAGCCTCCTGAGAAACAGTGCCTGAGCCAGGTGTGATGGTTAGGCTAATGTGACAACTTGGCTAGGTAACTGTTTCCAGGTGTTAGGTCCAGCAAGCACTGGGCTAATTGTAATACAAGAGCACTTATGGACTTTGATCACCAGTGAGTTTACTGCATGGATGGCTGATTACATCTGCATCAATCAGGGAAATTGCATCAAGAATGGATGACACTTTTATCCAATCAGTTGACTGCCTTAAAAGGGGAAGTGATTTCAACATTCAGAGACAATTTTCCAGCTTGTCTTTGGACAGCCAACTTCTCCCAGAAACTCATCAAGGACTTTTCATCAGACTTTGATCTGAGCCCCTGGCTTGCAGCCTTCTGTGGAACCTGGACTTGTGAATCCCAATGGCTGCATGAGAGACTCTTATAAAATCTTATATTATTGAGAGATATCTCTTGTTGATTCTGTTTCCCAAGAGAATGCTAACTATTACATCAGGAAAAGGCAAATTTGTAAAGAAAATGCCCAGAGGCACAAAGGGGCTTTAATATGGACAGTAGCTTAGGAACACTTGGTGAGATTATGTTTGATTGCCCTAGGGAAAATAATTTCTAGGTACTTTCAAAACTGTTAATATTTGCTTCATCACATAGGTCATATTGTCTTCTTCCAAATTAATTTCCTTAATTAGTGGACATAAAACAGATGACTCCTAGGACTTAAATACTGTGTGAGCTTATCTGGGAAGTTTGAAAACCATCCTGTTTATTTTTATTCTGAGTTTTAGGGCAGATATTAAATCTGCATTCAAAAGTCCCAACTTGCTTTGCTGCAGAATAAAATTTTATTTCAGATTGCATCTCTGATAGGTTTAGTGGATATTTAAAATCCACTACAAATACAAACAGATAGTTCAAAGGGTGACTTGCCTTTCCCGTGGCAGCTTTGCCCTGCCCATGGTGGCTCTGCCCCACCCACAGTGGTTTGCCCCCTCAAGGCAGTCTGCCCTGCTCAGAGAGGCCCCCAGGAACTGAACCTGGGGCGTCCCATGTGGTGTACTGGCACCCTAACCACTGGGCTACAGCCGGCCCCTTAATTGTATATTATGTACAGGTGGAATTCTAGTTGAAAGAATAGAGTTAAAATTAACACAATATTAATTGTTTGCAGTGAATTTCATGGAGTCCCATTCTGGTGCCTGTGTATCTTCCTCTATAATCCTGTCAAGGACTATGACCATTTGTGTTTGAATATCAGTAGAGAATTTCCTACTACTCCAACAACATGAAATCCTAAAATTTGAAAAAAAATTCATCTGTTTCATCTAAGGTATGCTTGTAACATGGTACATTTGATACCCCTAACAAGAAATTTGAATGTATGGTGGAAACTGTATTTTATCTAATAACATTTGTTATCTTTATGCTATAGCTCATAAAAAAGGGAAATGTAGAATGTTTATTCAATCTAACAATGAAAAAGTAATTGTTTTACTATGTTTTTATAAAAAAATAAAAATTTAGGCTAGTGATTTCTGTTAGGAATTGCCTTAAATAGTCAATTTGTCATCAGAATAATTTATTTCAATGTTTATCAAATTTAAAGCTTAACTGATCTCCTTTATATATATGTTCTGCTTTTGAATATGTTTGCATGGTTGTTTCAATTGTCACTAAATCTTGCTCAGTAAGGAAGGAATGTACAATGAAAATGGTCTGTATACTGGCTTGACAGTTTTATCTAATTATGAATTTCAAAATATAAATTGAATCATGCTTGTAAACTGATCTGTTCATCTAGACATGATTGGGTTATGATTAGGGCGTTGAGTGGGTTGCATCAGTAGGGCATTGAACACCACCCCTCAGTGGGTGTGATCTCAAGTGTAAAAGGCAAAGCAGATTTTTGAGAAGCAGTTCTGATGTTGGAGAAGAGTGCCCCAGGAGAAGACAAGTGAGCTGTTCACCTGAGAGTCTACAGCTGGCCTTGTGGAGAGATGCAAAGCATAGACAGCCTCATGGTCTACAGCTGAATTTGTGGAGGAAACAAAAGCTTAGCCCAGAGAGAAACACAGCCCCGGGAACAGAGGAACCCAGAAGCCTGAACCCTGGCAAACATCATCAGCTGTCTTGCTCCAACACGTGGACTTTGGTGAAGGAAGAAACTTATGCTTTGGGGCCTGGTAACTGTAAGCTTCTACCCCAAATAAATACCCTTTATAAAGACCAACCAATTATTGGTATATTTCCAATGGCACCCCTTTGGCTGACTAATACAGCCTGTGGGTCATGAACAATGCATGCCACTGGGAATATTTCATATTACCTAATGTATATCTTAGTATATTTTTTCAATCATGTAGCAAATTCTCAGTTGTAAAAGTGAGGAAAATGAAGCTTAAAGATATTAATAAAGATATTAATATCCACAGATCTTGCTTACTATTCTAAACAGTTCATAACTGTTTAGGCTCAATCCTTAACCTTTCTACTTGTCTGTATTGCCACTGTTTTAACCTCTGACACCCTTTTTGACTATATCCTTTGATCATTTATGATTGTAATACTTCCATAGGAGGTTTTTTTCACTATCTGTATTGCCAATAATTATTTGTTTCAGTGACAAGGATTCTTCTCATCTAAATCTATTGCAGTTTTCCTTAACTTCAGCAGTGACTGTAATATCATGATTTCTCAGAATGCAAGATGGGAATTTAGCAACATTCCTGATCCTCTGTGCTTAATAATTAATTTTTCAACCTGTTAAAAAAAAGGATACCATGCATTGTAGCAGTATCAATGACCTAAGAGAAATACAAAGAGACATTCTCATTAACAATATTATAATTGAATAATAATTTAAAAGTATCCCAATGGACCATTTAGAAAAATGTCTTATTGGGGGCTGGCTGTAGCCCAGTGGATAGGGCACTGGTTCACCATATGGGAGGCCCCAGGTTCAGTTCCTGGGGCCTCTCCAAATGGGCAGACCACCTGGAGAGGGCAAGCCACCATGGGTGGGGCAGAGCCACCATGGGCTGGGCAAAGCCACCACAGACAGGGCAAGTCACCTGTGAGCAGAGCAGAGCCACCCACGAGCAGAGCAGAGCCACCCATGAGTGGGGCAAGCCACCCACATGGTGAGCTGACTTGGCATGTTGCTGCCAAAGCAGACACAGAAGAATGCAAAAAAAAATGAACACAGCAAGAACAAGCAGAAAGGGGGGCATATGTAACAAAAAAGTCTTACCTGCTACTTATTTTATAACTATTGTCAACCTAAAGATAAAGAATTTGAATTTGTGAAGCACTAGATGTGAGGATTTCCAAATAAACTTGCTACAAAATTATCCTATCTTTAAAATGTAAATATGTTGAGTGTCTAGATATGGCTGTCACATTGGATCCAGACTAAGGTAGATGATGTTGTGTAGCTTTTTCAGCCCCACTGGGTGCCAGAAAATTCCTCACCTTGGGGAAAATAGCTCATGCTAGTTTTTTTCCCCCGATTCTACATTCTCTTTTTTCCAAAAGAAAACAGTCATTGAATTTTTTATCCATTTAATAGTACAGCATTTGACTTCTGAATGTGAGCAGATGAAAACATTTGTTAGGTACTTTTTGTCATTTCTTTTAGTGCCTCTTGTTTTTTGTTGCCTGGAATGTGTAAAAATTTCTACCTAGAGCCATGAAATAGTTCATACAAACTTGAGCAATTTATGAATTATGTATCTCCTTAACAATTGTCATCACAAACATAAATGAGAGCATATATTTTCAAAATTGACCTAATAAATGAAATAAAAAGAGTAGAAATGATTGAAGTTACAGTTTGTTTTTCAGGACATTAGTCAGTAATTTGTGATCATTTTTTAATGTATAATTTTCAACCATTCTTTGGTATGTGATATATGTTAAGCTTCATTGGTTCTGCAGATCCAAAATGCAAATTTGCATACAAAGCAAAAAACAATAAGCTTTACCAAATTCAAGTTTCAGATTTAATTTGTTATGCTTCAAACATTTCATTTCATGAAGTAAGAGTTCCAGAAATTTAAAAGAGGCCCTCCAATCATGTGGAAAGAAGGAAATTTGACTCCATGGCTGTAGGGAATCAAATATTTAAAATATGTAAAAACTGTTATTTTGGTTGACTAAATTAAACTTTTGTTTTTATCTAGAAAATATATTTCAGAAGAATAACATGTTTTCTTTGTGATAAAACTAATTTAAAAATATTCTTTAATCATTACTGATATAAATTTTAAAATGCATTATATTTTTATTATAAAATTTTCATATATTTTAAAGTAAGATGCATCATAAAAATGAAAAAGCCACATAAATCCATGAATAAGTAATAATTAATATTAATGCACTATGCAAAAATATCCATTTTTGGTAAATTTTCTATTATTGTGATATATTGATATTTTAAATCAAAATCATTTTTTCAGACTCTCAACTCAAATTTACAAAATATACACCAAACTGAAATACATGGAAAGCCACAGAAATATCTCAAAACTCATTCTTTTGGACTTTTTTATGATCAGAACATACAAATATTTTTCTTTGTGCTCTTTTTATTCTGTTATATTTCCATCTTGGTAGAAAACCTCCTAACCCTTGTCTCCATTTGATGCAATTCCCTTTTTTACCAACCCATGTACTATTTCCTTTGTAATTTATCCACTATAGATATATGCTATACCTCTAGTGTTATACCCAAAGTGAACAGTGACTTGATAGTGGAGACAAAACCCATCTGCTTTGGAAAATGCATGTTATAAGTCTTTACAATGCACTTCTTTGGAAATATTGAGATCTTCGTTATTGCTGTCATGGACTTTGATCACTACATCAGCATCCTAAAATCTCTGTGCTACATGATTATCATGAATAGGAAAAGTTAAAACCTTCCAAACTTACCTGCCTGGGTTGGTGGAGCTCTCCATTCCTTTCCTCAATTTTATCTGGTAGTCCACTTGCCCTTTGTGGTCCTAATGAAATGGATAACTGTTTCTGTGATATCCTCCCACTGCTAAAAGTTGCTTGTACTGATACCTATATCATTGGTGTCCGTGTAGTTGCAAATTCAGGTATGCTTTCCTTAGTAATCTTTATCTTATCTGTTTCTTATGTCATCATATTATTTACTTTAAGAAATCATTCAGCTAAGGGAAGACATAAAGCTCTCTCCACCTGTAGGTCTCATATCACAGTGGTTGTCTTATTTTTTTGGGCTTTCAATCTTTATCTACATGAGACCACATGATACTTACCCTGAGGATAAAATATTGGCACTATTTTATACCACCATTGTACCTATGTTCAATCCCCTAAACTATACTCTCAGAAATACAGAAAGGAAAAATGCCATGAGGAAAGTTTGGTGCCAAACATTATTTTTGAAGGAAGCACACAGTTAATTTATATAACTAGAAACTTCCCAGAGATTAAATATTTTATTGTTCTAATGAATGCTATTGATGAAGGTGATAGGATTTAGAGTTTTAAAGTACCACTTATTCAAATATTCATGCTACCATACAAAAATATTATGGGCACATAATCATTTTTGTGGATATTGAGGTGGATTAAGTAGGACTACCTGGAGAGAAATCATTTTTGTCAAAGGAATGAAGATGATGCATTCTTGAGCAGTGAATTTTAATGAAAAAAATAATTTTATTAAAAACATTTGATTTACAAGTAGGACACATCATGATACATACTCTGTAGTAATGAGAAGATAAAATCTATAAGTAATTATTTTAATTTTGATAGATTTTTACCTATGCAACCTAGTGGCATTCAAAACTGATTCTGCAATGTAGAAACTAGTATAGTAGATTATGACTTAAAGTGGTTTCTGGAGGGCAATTCTTCTGAATTTTTTCTTTAAAAATAACTAATGAATTTAGTGTGTGGCATGGATGTTGTTTGCATTTCTTGCAGAAGGGTCACAGGAAAGAACTTTGTAATCAGAGAAAATGCAATTAGAAGGGTATTTGCAATCTGACCATGAAATGGATATACAATCTCAGGATATGGTCAAGGATAAATTATTTCTAACCTTTGACTTTAATTTGTTCAGCTGCTCTTTAACATTGATTTCAAGCAAGAGCAGGAATGATAGAAATGTGAGGATATGCAACTTATTTTTCTTGATAAGCACAGATAAGGTACTCATACTACATCTAATTGATTCTTTGGTTCCAGGTATGCAACTTTGTAGTATTGTAAATCAACACCTAGAAGTGAAATGACTGGATTATAGTTTATAGTAGATTTTATAAAAAATGTCAAAGAGCATTTCAATGTGTTTGTTTAATTTTGCACTGCTACTAGTAATATATAAGATTTCCATTATATTGGAATTTTGTGTTGTTTCTCTCTCTTCCTTTGGCTGATCATGTTAAAGGTTTCTGAATGTTATTAATCTTTCCAAAGAATCAACTTTATCTTTATTGATAATTTTATGTAAGACTGTTATTTTTGACATTACATTCACCCCCTATTTTTTATACTTTTCTCTATATTGTTTTGTTTTTATTTCTTTTTAATTCCTTGGTAGGTTGGATAATTACATCACTGTTAACAATTTTTTTCTGAATGTTTCAGGAATTGTTACACATTCTTAAGATTTTAAAATAAGGGAATATTATGAACACATTATGACAACAAAATTGAACAACTTTGAAAGAATGGACAAATTGTTTGAATATTATAAATTTTTTAAATCTTAGGAAAATAAATAATATATCATCTGAAAAGCCTTATATTTCTTGAGAAACTGAATTTGTAGTTTTAAATCATCAACAAAGGGAAAACCCTGTGTATATAGCACCATTGTTGCATTCTTCCCAAACAGGAAAGATGAAATAATACCAATTCTACACAGACTCTTCTAAAAAAATAAACAGACCCATATATATCTGAATTCATTATTTAGGCCACAATTTCTCTAATAATTATCAAATATTTTTGCTATTCTTTACTTTTGTTAGCATTTTCTACATGTACAAAGTTATTACTTATAAACAAAGGCAGTTTTACATCTTCCAATCTAGGGGGAGGATACCCTTTAAAAATAAGTGAGATTAGGACATTTATCACAGAAAACATCAATGTGCAAAAATCCAATGTAAATATTTTACTTATCACAAAAATTAGACCTAGAATTTATAAAACTATATTTAATATCATAAATATTATTAATACTTAATGAAATATTAATATTTAATGAATTGTTACCAAACATTTCTAAGACAGGTATGTTGAAAACCATAGTTTGGTGAGATAAATTAGAGCACCTTATAAATAAAGTGATGTACCACATTAATCTCAAAGTTTAAAAATGTCAATTATCTCCCCTGCCAGAGTAGTGCCTAGATTCAAAGCAATACTTCAAAAATTCAAGAAACGTCTTTTATTTAAACATAACTGTAACATTTTATGAAATGCAAAGCATTTAGAAGAGCCCACATAACTGCATAATAGAACTGAATGAAGAACTTCCACTACCTGAAGTCATCTCATACTATAAAGCTACAGTAAACAGAGCAGAGTGGTATTTTCCTAAAGATGGAACAGTAAAACAATGGCAGAGTCTAGATAGGCCACATATGTATCCACACATGGGTGTTCAAATAAATCTCAGCAAAGTACCTCATGTGATTCCATAGAGAAAGGATCATTTTTTCAAGGAACTGTGGTGGAACAAATGGACATCCATATGTACAGGAAATGAATCTCATCCTATTCTTCACACTTTATTAATTTTTTAATTTTTAAATTTATTTTTATATATCTAT
>PVKH010049908.1:0-10049 GCA_004027955.1 Chaetophractus vellerosus | reverse complement strand
GCATGCCTCATTAGCATAGAGGTCAGCTCAGCAAAAATCCTCTCCCCAAAAAACTGAGCCACAAACAACTAGGGGAATGAGGCCCCTGCTTCCCCCAGCCGGTTAATGCCAGAGGGTGCCTAATCAGCATTCTCCCTCCATCCTTTTTGAAAAACAAAAGGAGGAGATGTTGGGGACAATGAAGGAAACATGCAGTACTTGTTATCAGCAGCATGATCTCCCTGAATTAATAATAAACAGCCTGAGTCATGTTCCACCGATTTCTCAAAGAACTGGAAAGAACAGTTTGCTAACCCACCCCCTTCCCTAGCAACAGCTGCTACCAACAGATAACTACCAAGCCACTCCCTCCTTCCTTTGAGTATAAATACTTGTACCTCACCAATAAACGTTTGCAGCTTGATCAGACCTACTGTCTTGCTGTCGTTCCTTGCTGTCTCCCTGTCCCATACCATTCTCTCCCTCACAGGCCCGGAAACGTCCGGAGGTCCCACTTGACTGTCCCGCTGGACGGGACAATCAGTGTGGGATGTACTTTGTGTGACCCCTCGGCGTCTGCTAGACCCACATGAAGACCTACAGATGAGCACAGGAACCCTTTTGCACCCTTCTGTGGTTAGTTTGGATACCCTGGAGATTGTTGGAGGTCTGGCTTTTTCAGTGTCTCCTAGTTATATCCAAATTCTTATTGTGTTTTTCTGTCTTGGCTGCAAAGACTTAGACAAATCTACTGCCATCACGTTTTTGCCTCTTTCCCCAATTCCTTGTATCTTTACACTGATACTCTAGGTCATTATCAGCAAGTCCCCAGAAGAATGCAGATGGTGACCCCGTAATTTGCATTTTTATTAAATCCAGGTTCGCGTTTAGCCTCAGTCCCCTGTCAATGCAGAGAAAAGTGCTGCCGCTAGAGGGCAGCTGTGCTTTCCCCCTGGGGACTCAGTTCCTGGTGCCTCTGGGGCTGCCACGCGCAGTGCCTGGTCCACCCGCAGCGCCCTCCGCCTTGACGCTCCTGATGAGAGAGCTCTGTCAGAGCTTTGAGGACATTCAAAGAAAGGATGGGATGAGTCTGCATCTCGGGTCTAGTGTGGTTCTGAATGGGTATAAGGCATCCTACATTGGGTTATTCTTTACAAGAATTCGTAACATTTGTGTGCGTGTGTGATTGCTCAAGCAGTACACATTTATTTCAAGAAAAGTATAGAAATAATATGGCTTAAAAAGTGAAAACCCTTAATCCATACTTTTGCAGTTCTTTAATTCTTTTAGAGAACCATTTATGGGGAAAGTAGATATGAAAATAAATGAGAAGGTTCTCAAATTTTAGGGTTTATTTTATTTTATAAACAAAGATAGTTCAGTTACTCACAGCTGCCTGACCTTTCAGCCTTTTGGGAAGCAGGGAATCGATGTGTTCTCTACGACCACCGCTTGGCATTGGTGTCTGAGACAGGGGAGAGGGTGTCTGAGCAGGTCCCCAAGTGCCTGGGATTATACTTTCTACTTCCTGCCGGAAGCGGCCCTCTGGAGAGGCTGGCGCTGGGTGACAAGTCCCCAGCTGGGCCAGGGGGCCCAATGTTTTCTACTCGGACCCTGTAGCAGTAGTAGGCCCGTTGCTTAGCCTCAGACCCTCGGGAGTTTTCTACCCGCCAGGCGATGTGAGCTGGACGTGAGTAAGGGGTTCTTTTTGTTGTAGCAGGTGGCGACCTTTTAATTGTCTAATAGATTTTTCTTTCTTCATTTTTTTAGGTTTGCACGGTAGTAATAATGGTTATGTGGTTTTCATGTTGAACTCTGAGTTCAAGTCCTGGCTCTGCCACTTGCTAGCAGTGTAACTCTGAGGGAGACGTTTAAACTTGCTGGGTCTGTTTCCTCCTTTTAAAGATCCTCTCGGAGGATTCCTGTGTGAGGATTAAATGAAGTTGTCTGTCTGGAAGGGCTTAGCAGTCTCTGACGTGTAGAAAACGACCAGTAACCTTGGTGGGTGGCCTCTCTGGTTAGATTGTCAACTCCTAGAAGGATCACAATTGTGTTCCTCATAGTCCTGTTGGATCGACCCAGAAACTAAATCTAATTTTTATTCCACAGCTCCCACACCCACCCTCTTACTTCCAGGCAGGTTACCTTAAAACTCTTCTTGTGCCGAGTGTCCTGTTTGTAAGGAAGTCTAGAGGAGCAGGTCCCATGGCCTCCATTGATAACCCATTCCAGGGCATTCTCTCTTTCGTTTTTATGATTGCTATATATTTTGTACATGTCCAGGGAATTTTTTTTAAACAAATCAATTTTATTGACATATGGATAAAGCATACAGTTCATCCAAAGGGTCCAGGGAATTCTTAAACCCATATTTAATGCATTTTAAGTGTTATAAACAAATTAGACATGTAGGAAGTTATCCTTAAGTCATGCCCCTCTCAGATAATTGCCACCAGTGCTGAGAAGCTGTCTCGTCTCATATTTTTCTATGCATACGTGTGTGTGTTTACAAAATTGGTGTCCTGGTCTGTGTGTTTTCCTATCCAGCTTTTTTCCTTTTAACATATCAACTTCTGTATGATTAAATAGTTTTGAAAACATGAGTTTAAAAAAAGAGAGAAAGTTATCAATTTTCCTGCTATTACATTATCCAGATAATCTGAAATATGGGACACTCATATGAATGTTTAGAACATACTTGATTGGGACAGCATTTAATAAGAATATTGACTTCTTTAAAAAAACAACCCAAGAAAGGAAAGACAATGTTTTGTTATCAATAAGAATTGGTTTCTGAATTTTTTATAATGAATTGTCCTACTTACATTAAGAAACTTAGTGTCAGTGAATTGTTAGAGTAAACTCAGCTTTAACTGAATTAGTTGACAACTTACTGGAGGAAATTGTGATAGCATGAGAATATGCAGTGGAAAACAGGCTTGAAATGGGAAGATCCTAACATGTTCATCACAATATAGTCCTTGAATGGAAAGATAAAAATTGGCATCTCTTCAGATAAATCAATTTCTAACATGTGGTCTAATAGAGCTGTGTTTCAAAAGCAAGATATATAAAACACTGGAAGGGAAATTTCCCATTAGTGAGTAGTGGACACTCATTGACTAACAATGAATTCTCATTATTACCCCTCAGTGGAAATACATTTTAATAGTATAATAACCTCTTCAACCAATTAATTTTGCAATCATTTATCACAGTGTAACAGCTGTCAAAGCAGGCTAATAGTTTAGTAAAATGTAGGGCTCATTCACTTTCACACAACAGTGAGCTCTTAGACTCTGATATGTAATCATAGTAATGCCATTCATATATCCATTCAATTATGCAAACCAGAAAACCACAGGGCAGGGTGGTCCAGAAATGCCAACTCCACAAAGACAAATTCAAAGCAATTTCTGGTATCTCTCTACATACCTTATTTTCTGTTTTTACTTATCTTGGATTTTTCCTTCCTTTTATTTATTTATTTTTTTTAGGAGGTACCTGGGACTGAACCCAGGACTTCATAGGTGGAAGGCAGGAGCTCAACCTCTGAACTACATCTGCTCCCGCTTTTATCTTTTTCAATCTACTTACCTTGCCATCCTTTTCCCTCCACTTTTCTTTCTTCTTCCTCTTGCCCATTCTTTATATCTATCAAGGATTCCAGAAGTATGGCCTATATAATATGGTGAATTAATAGGAACAACTGATGGTGTCAACATCCTCTTCTCTACAATGAGAAAGGAAGCCCAACTAGGATAGAACAAGTGGAATCTTCCCAAATACATGGAAATGGAAAGAGAGCCTTCCAAATATATGGAAATGGAGGGGGTAGAGGCAGAAATTGGGTATGTAAGTAGTACCTGCTCTCCACTTCTCACCACAGATTTGAAGGGAGTGGAGGGAGCCTGGAAAAACACCAGGCCAGAGATACATACGGGACCCCAGCCCCTGCCTGTATTGCATATCCAGGTAACTACAGTGTAAACATTTTTCAGCAATCTTTTGTTGTTAAGAAAAATAATTAAAAAAAAAAAAAACAGGACCCAAACATTTTCTTTGTGATTCTGCCTACCACTGTTCAAGGAAGTGCCTTGGCAGGAACAGGGGCATGTTGCATCTGGTATCAAAGTTGGTTAATTAATCAAAACTTATAAATTGTATTTAAGATCCAGGAAATGTTCAGAATCACTGTCTTTTATACAACATTTCAGACAAATTGAGATTATAATATATTAAGATTTTGAATTTAATGTACCTTCATGGAAAGCTTAGTAAATTTACTGCTAAATTATTTAGAAACATAGATATAATTTTCATGTTTTCATGCTAACCTTTGATTTGTGATGTGTAATTATCTAAAAATGTTTCAAAGGCTCTTGAACATCTAAAAGACAAAAGGCGTCTTTAACAATGGTACATAAAAGTAAACTATTGAATTTATTTGTATTTTAAGAATTCTTATCTTTTTTTCCATCCCTGTCAGGAGCTATGAACTGTGATTATAGCATAAAAGAATCAAAAATAAATTTTGCCTTATAACTTTTTTATATCATCAATAAATACTATACTATTTGAAAGGTACCCATTGTTCTTGAAGGAGAAACTCATACTTCAGAACTAAAATTTCCCGAGCTTCTGTTTTTCATATACATTAGAATGATTTCACAAAAATGCTAAGACATTCCTAGACTTTGCAGAGATAGCCACAGCCTAAGGAGAGAAGAGAGAATCATGCCCGAACATAAAACTCTTCCATTTCATATCCAATAAACTCTCCCCTCCCCTAACTTAGGCTCCTTGTACTTTTCCTTCCCACCACCCTTTTCTAGTTCTAGATTTTCCTTTGTTGAAGCAGGAAGGAGGGCTTAGAGTAAAGTGTGAAAAGTATTGTTAACTATCTTGTGAGGTTGTAGCCTCCTCTTAGCCAGAGATGTTCTCTGCATGGTTGATATTGAAAGGCTTGCTTTCTAAATCTGTATCAGTCAGGATTATCCAGAGAAATGGAACCAAAAGGATATATGTGTATATACTTATATACATTTATGTGTGTATATGTGTGTATTAACCATCACATCTACCTTGTGCAATTGTAGTCTTAACCAAATATGCCCTCTGTAGGTAAATATTGGAAGGCAGGCTTTCTTGAGGGAACTCTCATTCCATTCTGCTCTATTGCATAGACTTCTGATGGGGAAACATCTGTTCTGGCCAGTGCTTCCAACCCTACCTTAAGTGCCAGCTCCAGTGTAATACACCTGGCTCCCTTGCACAAGGGAATACAACATAAAATTATACCTCCTTGTCCCCCAAATGGTTGCACAAGCTCTCTGCCTTGTAGTCATTCTCAATGTGCCCTACAACTGATTAGGTAACCATGGGACAGATCAAGCCTGCCAAGGGAAAGACATCTAACCCTGGACTGAGATACCAGCTCCAACCTCTTTCAGACTCTCCTATTTTCTGTGAAAGATTCTCTTGGAGCCCATTTTTCTTGGCCTGTGAGGGGATAGCTAGGAGGAGGAAAATTCCACAGCTCTCCTTGCTAGGCCAATAACTCAAAACAACAATGATG
Organism: Chaetophractus vellerosus; assembly: GCA_004027955.1. Taxonomy (NCBI): domain Eukaryota; kingdom Metazoa; phylum Chordata; class Mammalia; order Cingulata; family Chlamyphoridae; genus Chaetophractus; species Chaetophractus vellerosus. Next base: position 4,492 of record PVKH010049908.1, on the reverse strand, counting down.
TCCTCAAATCCCATAACTTTTGCTTATATAAACTGTAATTGATGGTTGGAGTAGCAGGGCCAATTCTGCAGTCTCCTTTCATGTGATTCATTTTGGTTTTTGTTTGTTTGTACCTTTAAAAAAATTTTTTTTAGTCTAGTCTATCTTTTAATAGGCTCCAGAGGGAGTTCTCATAGCTTATTGATGGTTCTCCATAGAATGTGGAGGCACTGCTATTAGTTTTCTGTTTCGGAGTTTTAGCAAAAATTCCAAAACAAGAAAAATCTCATTCAACATCTTGTTACACAGTTAACCAGGATTGGGGAAAGACGAGAATTCTTTCAGGCTGTACTAACCCCAGAAGTACTATACTGTTTTCCTTTAGAAAAGCAGGGAAATTTATAAAAACAATTCATTACTTCATTGAAAAAGACATTTCCTAGAGGTCATTGGAAGTTAACAGTCATCTTAGTGAAGAGCCACACTTTAATCTTTTCTATTTTGTTCAACTCTTTCTAAAAGCAAATAGAAATAATTTTGTGACTGTAGAATCAGCCCCATCTTTGGAAAGAAAAACATGAAATAAAAAATATGAAATTTTACTTGGGAAGTCTTTATAATTGCTTATTTTTCCATTAACCACTTTCTTTGCATTGACTACAATGATCTCAAACCTTTCTTCCATCTCATAAATTCAATTTTAGGTTTATTCTATTCCTTGCTGCTTCTAAGTTTTTTTAACAAATCAATTTTATTGTTACATATTAATAAGGCATAAATCCATCCAAAGGACAATCAGTGGTATTCAGTGTAATCACATATTTGTGCACTCATCACTCCAGTCATTCCCGGAGCACTCTCATTATTCCTATAATAATAATAAACAAAGAAACAAAAAGTCAAATAAACAAAACTCACCACTCCCAATCTCTCTATGCCTCACCTGCCATACATAGCTACTATTCTTTTTCCTTCTCTCTAGTATGTTTGTATTTATATTTTGTAAAAGCAATCTTATATATGCAATATCCCCCATATTTGTATTTTACATGAGGTTTTACTGTCTTTTACAGTCCCATGTTGCAGTTTTTAGCTTTCCTTCTAGTAATGCACATGACCTTATGCTTTCCCTTTCAACCACTGTCATACCCATGGTGTTTCTTTTGTTCTCAGTTTTTTCCCATTTCAGAAATCTCCATTTTCATTTCAGTCTGCTCTTTAATCATCACATCATTGAGTCCTAGTTTTAATAAATTCATATTTTCAGTAAGTTTCTCAATAGAGTAGATCACCAAAAAATCTGCTTTCTGGGTAATGCTTTCTTTTACACTAGGTTCCCTCCTTTTCCTCTTGGTAGGTATGCATAGGTTTTTTTTGTTTGTTTGTTTGGTTTTGGTTTTGGTTGTTGTTTGCCAGAGTTACAATTTTTTATTTTATTTTATCTTGATCACACTTAAAGGGGAACAGCTCCGTCCAGAACTTCTGTGTTCTCTGACATTATTTGTATATGTGAATTCTCCTGATTTTCCTTCTACCAGATCTAAGATATTTTGTCTTGCAGGCTCTATCCACATTTCTACTGCCTAACATCATGGGACCAGATGAGAGGTTGTCTTGATGGGGACCAAGTGCAATCATTACTAGAACACCCCAGGCTCTGAACTTTCTAATAGCTCTGATGTCCAGAACTCATTTCACTCCCACCTGTTTCAGACTGCTAGGCTGCTGAAATCAATATACCAGAAATGGGTTAGCTTTCACAATGGGGATTTATTGGCTTGCAAGTTTACAGTTCTGAGGCTGAGAAAAAAATCCAAATCAAGACATCAGGCAATGTTTTCTCTCCAAAGACCAGCTGCCGACAATCCTGGACTCCTTTGTCACATGGAAAGGAACATGGAGGTGTCTGTTGGGCTCTCCTTTCTCCTTCCTGCTTCTGTGGCTCCCGTTCTTCCTCAGAATTTCAATCTCTTATAAAAGACTCCAGTAAAAGGATTAAGACCCACCCTTACTGGAGTAACCTAATCAAAAGACCTTAATTGAAGTAACCTAATCAAAAGGTTCCACCTTTAATAGGTCCACACTCACAGGAATTGATTGCAGGAATGGATTAACTTTAAGAACATGATTTTCTGGGATCCAGCATCAAACCTTCACACCACCCAAGGGGTTTTCCATTCCCCTAGGCTTGGGCTTGTTACCCCAATTCAGCACAGTTCTCTTAAATGGAAAGACCCAGGATTATTCCTGCCTCTGAAGTACTGTGATGATATGTAGGGACTTTATTCTCAGGAATTTTTTCTTAACTTCCCTCAGGCAGATCTTGGATACAACTATTTAGGGTATACCATCACTAATTCAGAACTTCTTCCTTATTCCCAATTTCTGGCTCTTCTCTCAATTGTATAACCTTGACCTCTAATACAACTCATTCTCACCACAGATCCAAGGACCAGTTCTACCAGGAGAATGGAGAAAGGAGAAGGTTTCAAAAAACAGATTAAGAACCTCCCATGTGCCAGGTGCTTTGTATATTAGTTAATTTAATTTAACATGTTATACTATTAACTATAGTCCATAGTTTACACTGGGTTCACCTTTTTTGTTGTACAGTCCTCTGTTTGCTTTTTTAAATTTTTCCAGTAACATTTATATAATCTAAAATATACCCTTTCAATCACATTAAAAAATATAATTTGGTGCTGTTAATTAGCTTCACAATGTTGTGCTACCATCATCACCATCCATTACCAACACTATTACATCACCAAACAGAAACTCTTTAGCAGTTAAGCCTTAACTCTCATTCCCTACCACTACCCTGGGTCTTGACAACCAGTACTATACTTTCTGACTCAATAAATTTGCTTGTTCTAATTATTTCATAGCAGTGATATCATACAGTATTTGCCCTTTTGTGCCTGGCTTATTGCAACCAACATGATATCTTCAAGGTTCATCCATGTTGTCACATATATTAGAATTTCATTCCTTCTCACAGCTGAATAGTATTCCATTGTATATTGTTTTGGTCAAGCCACAGGAGTACCTTTTGAAATATACCAAAGATTGGTCGGTCTTTATAAAGGGTATTTATTTGGGGTAGAAGCTTACAGTTACCAGGCCACAAAGCATAAATTTCTTCCCATACCAAAGTCCATGTGTTGGAGGAAGATGGCTGCCGACATCTCCAGGGTTCAGGCTTCCGGGTTCCTCTGTTCCCAGGGCTGCGTTTCTCTCTGGGCTTAGCTTCTGTTTCCTTCACGAGTTCAGCTGAAGACTATGAGACACTCTGCATTGCGTCTCTCCACAAGGCCAGCTGTAGCTTATCCGGCGATCGGCTCACTCCAACATCAGAACTGCTTCTCAAATCTGCTTCTCCAAAAATCTCTGCTTCTCTCAATCTAGCCTTCCATACTTGAGACCACGCCCACCAAGGGGCGGGGCTCAACGTCTCACTGACGTGACAGTTAACGCCCTACTCACAACTCAATCATGCCCAGATGAACAGACCAGCTTACAAACATAATCTAACCTATATTTTTGGAATTCATAATTAACTCAAACTCAAACCATTACATATATACACACCACATTGTGTTCATCTATTCATTGGTTGGTAGACACTAGGTTTCCTTCCATCTTTTAGCAACTATGAATAATGCCACTATAAACATTGCTGTGCAAAAATCTTTTCAAATCCCTGCTTTCAATTATTTTGGTTATATATCTAGAAGTGGGATTGCCAGGTCATATTCTATACATAACTTTCTAAAAAACTACCAAACTGTCTTCCATAATGGCTGCACCATTTTACATGACCACTAACAATGAATGAGTGTTCCTATTTTTCCACACTCCAACACTTGTTTGTTCTGTTATTTTTCAATAGTAGCCATTCTAATGGGTGTGAAATGGTATCTCATTTTGGGTTTGATCTGCATCTCTCTAATGGCTAATGATATTGAGCATATTTTTCATGTGGGTTATTGGCCATTTGTACATCTTCTTTGGAGAAATGTCAATTCAAATCTTTTTTAATTGGTTTTTTTGCCTTTTTGTTTTTGACTTGTAGGATTTCTTTATATATTCTGGATGTAAAACCATTTACTAACACAATGTCCTGAAGTTGCTTCCCTATATTTTCTTTAAGGAATTTTATAATTTTAGTTCCTATATTTAGATTTTGATGCATTTTAATTTAATTTTTGTATTTAGTGTGAGGTAAGGGTCCACCTTAATTCTTTTGCATATGGAGATCCAGTTTTCCAGGGAAAATTTGTTGAAGAGACTATTCTTTCCCAATTGAGTGTTCTTCACCCTCTTGTCAAAAATCAATTGGCCTTCCAAGTGAGGGTTTTTGTTTTTTTGTTTTTGAACTTTCAATTCAGACCATTGGTGTATATGTCTGTCCTTGTGTCAATACTATGCTGTTTTGATTACTCTACTTTGGTAATATGTTTTAAAATAGAGAAGTGTAAGTATTCCAAATTGTTTTTTCTTTTTCAAAATG
>PVKH010049907.1:0-10052 GCA_004027955.1 Chaetophractus vellerosus | reverse complement strand
GCGGTCTCTGCGTCCGTTCACGGCCGGCTTTCAGTTCGCGGGTGGCTGGCTGCGCTCCATCCGCGGGCGACCTGCCCTGCCCGTGGCGGCTCTTGCCATGTCCGTGGCAGCTTCTTGCCCTGCCCACGGCGGCTCCAGCCCGCCCATGGCGGCTTGCCATTCTCAAGGTGGTCTGCCCGCTAGGAGAGGTCCCCGGGAAACGAACCTGGGGCCTCCCATGTGGTATGCCGGCGCCCTATCCACTGGGCTATCGAGCCGGCCCCCTAATATAATTTAAACCTGCTTCTTCAATAGGTATAACTGAAACCCCACCAAATTGCAGTCCAAATATATTCACTTTGTTTAGTATAAAACAAATCTCTCTTGTTGTGTTTAATCAAATTTACTTCAGTGTTTGGAGAGACAGCCCACCATGGACCCTGCTCTTCCCATAGTGTCCTTGCTGTGTGTACCAGATTGCAAGCCCTAACCATGCTCTGACCCTGACCTTTCTTTCGCTAATCACATATGTGATGAATAGATCAAGGCAGCCACAACTGACTACCAGATGATTTCCTTCATTGTTTTTTTTTCTCAAAATAAAACCCCATTTATTTGGATTTCCTTAATAAAATGCCTTCATCATTTAGTTGCTGCTTCTCTAGATCATTTTCTAAAATTTTAATATCCCTTTTGCATTAAGGAGTACCAAAGGTGACTCTTAATAGAGCCTGACCGATGTTCAACATAGAAGTCTTAACTAAAACCGCTGCCATTTTACATTACCATTCGTATTTTTTCAGGTTAATGCTTGCCATACTAGCCAATTAATTTATTTAACAAATATTTATTGTGTACCTATGTGCTTAGTAGCGAACCCCTATGGAGATACAAAGTGAGTTGAGCATGTACCTTAACTTCAGACATAGTATATTTCTCAGAGTTAGTCCATATATAATTCAAATGTCCTATGGACTATCTTCTGTGAGTAGAAAAGCTAGACAAGGTTGTAAAAGACCCAAATGCCAGAATGTGGGATGGAAGTATCTGTTGAAGGCCAAAGTTTTGTAGTAGATGTATTAAAAAAGCTTCATTTGATAGAAATATACTGAATGGATTAAAGAGAGTAGAAATGGTAAGTAAAGTCTCCTTTAGGAGATTATGATGGCGAAAGTCCATGTTGCCTCATTTGAAACCTTTGAGGCCAGATGCATTTTGCAATTCAGATTTTTCTAAAATTTAGAAAGGTATTACAAGGCATATGCCATATATTGGATAATATCAGGGCCTGGGGAAGCTCTCTATAATCAAACATTTCAATATTTCTTCAAAGAAATTCACATCAAACATTATTAATGAAGTAAAGACAATAGGACACAAATTGTTAGTTAAAAAAATAACTTAGGGTTATCAGAACTTTGGGGGTTTCAGAAATGCAAAGAGTGATCTGTGGACCTCTGGGGTGGGTAAAATATGTCCATGAATTTGTGAGGATGTAAGAGATATTACAAAGGTAGCACTGGTGGTGCTTGCCATTCATTAAATATTGAGGCAGGACAGGAAACGTGTCAACAATGACTCTGAGGTTTTGAGTCTGGGGGCTGGGCTGGTGGTGTTGCCATTAATAGAAAAGATAGGACATAAGAGGAGGGGACTACTTCATAGGGGGTAAAGGGGAGAGATGATTAATTCAACCTGAAATATACAAATCTCCAGGATATTATGAACCTGCCCCAAATTAGCATGATTAAAGGTGCCTCTCACAGTGTTTTGGTGAGTATGTGATGGGGAACTAAATTAAAAATCAGTAGCCTTTTAACATATAACATATTTCATTAATCAACTTTGAAAGTTGAAACTGTCCAAATGAAAAAGTTATCCTAGTCTCTTCGTATAGGAAAATGCGACAAATGTTGATGCTACTCTAAAATCAGAAACAGATTGTGAAGAGAATATTTGTTTCAAAATTCCACCTGGATGGCCCCTTTAATCTACTTCTGCAAGACTACTGAGATAGTAATAAAGGTTAGGGCTCAGTTTAAAAAAGCTATCTGACCCATTTTGGACGATAGATCAGTGATTTAAACATTATCATTTGAGCTATCAAGTGGCTAAATTTATTTGAACTCATGTACATTTCTAGGAATGTAGTAACTACCTTGTAATCTTTAGGTCTGCAAAGAGATATTGAAAAACATGTTGTTTTGACATATTTACCAAGGAATATTCCAATTTTTACCATTTTTTTCCATGTCAGTCAATATGCTGCAAATGGTTTGCTTCTTTCACCACCATCTATTTAAAAAGTCCCTTGATAGAGATGAATGGATAGATCTCCTGTTTGTAGGAACCAATCTTATCAAATAATGTCACCAGTCCCTCTCTTCAACAACTCTCATGCTGCCTGGAAGACTTTATTTCCCTTTTCACCTTTCCATAGAGGTGCATCTTTGTGAATTCTTTGGGTAGCTCCCCTTGTCACCAAGACTGATGACTGATGGCAATTAAGCTGCAGAAACACTCCATCTGTGGTGAAGTTTTGAGAAGGGGAGGAGGAAGGGATGGCAGGTAAGCTCATCTTATTATAGCTTAGTATACATACATTTCAAATCCCCAAATACTGTATTTCAAGTTATTAAAATGAGGAGAAGAGTCTCAAATAATGAATTTCTTTTTCACGCCTTTTTAAAGGGGAAGATAGAGAATCACAGCATTGAACACATCTTCACTTACATTATGTTGCTTTTAATACATTGTTTCCATATAAATACATTCAGACTACTTTTATAGTCAGCCTGAACATCTTGGAAAGTGTTAAATAACTCTTTCTTATCCCAAAGCAGCTAATTTTCTCAATATTTTAAGCATTTAACTGCCTATGACACATGGCTTTCCCCCTCCCTATCAAGGACATGGATTCAAGAACATGCATTTCAAGTTTTAAAAGAAAAAATAGTACAGAGCATTCCAAAAAGATGACTCCCTTTCAATGAAGAAGGGGGTGGTGCTTATAACACTATAACATTGATAATCTTGGTTTCATAGTTTAAAAAGGCCCAGGAGTACAAGACAGAGGAGAGCAAACACAATTCCTAAAATATGTTCTTTTGTCCCAAAAGCCATGCGGCCTCACCTCTGGAACTACTGAAAGGTGGTTTTGATGTTCTCCTCTCTGGTCAGATGTGGTCCTGGCTGAAGAGGAGTAATCTTCAAGAGCCAAGACATTATGAAAGCTGCTTGGCTGTTGTCTTTCAAGACATGGAGGACAGAAAAGAACCAGTGCATTTCTGTGACTTTATGCTAGGCACAAACTCAGGTGGAGCAGCTTGGACCTTGGAGAACAAGATGAAAAGGCCTAGCAGCAGGAAGAACTTGGGCTCCATTTAAGGAAAATACCCCAATAAAAGAATTGTGAGGCCCTAGTGCATATTACAAAGGGATTCTATGGAATCTTATTATCTGGTGATTTTAATGAATAAAGTACAACGATTTCTGTAGGATAATTGAAGTGAAGTGCTGCCCAAAAGCTGACGGGTGAATGAATCCACCTTCACAGATCTTTTCAGGCCCTTCAGTTCTGTGATTTGTACATTATATTATTTAGGAGAAATAATAAAGAACTAAATATGCTTTTTTTGTGCATGGTATTAACCACCTTTGTGTGTTAATGTGGTACCTGCCAATTACTTGCATTAAGGCAAATGGCTAAAATATACAAATTAAATTATGAACACACTGCTACATTTAACAGATTAACTGAAAACCTGCAAAGATTTCAAGAGTATATTAAATGTGTGAAAACCATTCCTTGTACTTGTACTTGATCTTGAACTTGTAGGCTACTTTTTGATCTTGAACTTGTAGGCTACTTTTTGATCTTGAACTTGTAGGCTACTTTTTCCCGCCACAAAGATGTGTGCTCTTAGAGCCCTGAATGTGTTCTGGGTGCAAAGAAAGGAATGTAATATGCATTGAGCAAGTATGTAATGGCCCAGCTATGTGCTTTGGGAGGGACTATCCCAGTCTTCAATAATTTAGGCCAGGGGTGAGCAAGCATTTTTCCAAAAAAGGGAGAGATAATAAATATTTTAGGTTTCACCAGCCATAAGGACTCTCCCAACTGTTCAACTCTACCATTGTAGCTTTACAATATATAAACAAATAGGCTATGTTGCAATAAAACTTTTTTACAAAAACAGGCAGCAGGTTGTATTTGACCCACAGGCCATAGTTATGCAACCCCTGATCTAGTTAGAGCTATTATTTCTGCCACTTGTGGAAGAGAGAACTGAAATCCAGAAAGGTTATTTTCCTTACCCAAGGTCTCACAGGTAAATAGAGTACTATGTATTCAAATTAGTATTAGTTAACTTTATTTAAAAATGTTAGTTAAAATTAGAGTAGTCTAGAAAATTAAACAATTTATTCTTTCTAAATGGGCTAATATGGAAGCACCAGATAGGTCATTTATTGCCCTCCTCTCCTGAGGGGATTTGGCCTGTAACAGCACTACCGAGTGTGTTTAAACTTTATGACCTTGCCATGACAACCGTTGATTGGACAAAGGATGAGGACTTGATTTATCTGTATAGTTTCCTGCAATTTATGACATGTCTGTTCTAGTGTGAACTGGAATGAATCCAGTGGATTCCTTTCTTGGGAATTTGGGCTTAGAGAAACATATGAAATTCTTGGTTGGAAAGGGTTACTTGAAGTGGAAAGTTATGAGTGAAGGTTATTTTGGGTCCCAGAATCAGTGTTAGTAGAGGAAGACTGGAGAAAGAGAGTAAAAGAGAGCTAGAAGTGCAGCAGCCCCTAGTAAATGGAGAATGAAGCTTTCCTTGCCGAATTTTCAGTTTCTGATTCCAGACTTTGTGAAGTTCAAATGTGCTTTACTTGAGTCTATGCATATGTGTCTTATCATTAAAATAAATGGCCCTTTGTTTAATCCTAGCTTAAGTAGGACTCTGTTCTTTGAATCAAGTCTTGATTAGCAAATGAAGTTAGAAGGATTTTTTTTTAATCAAGTCTTTATTTTTTATATTGATAAAATGCCTTCATGTTTCCCCCTCTGGAGTTTGTTTTGTTTTATTTTTATTTTGTCTGGGAGGGGTTTGGACTATCAAAGTCCAATCAGGATTCATTAAGTTTTTTAAAGTCTGGAGGTGGAGGGGATATATGGATATGGTGAAAGGGTAAGTAATGGGCTGTTTAGTGCTGGTTCCCTCCTGTCTGGCTCTCTTAATGTTGATGCAGTCCTGACATGAAAAGGGAATGCCAAAACTGGACTAATTCTTCCAGCTGTCAGACACCACATCCAGCATGTGGATCCCTATCCATCCGTGGGAAACTTCCAGTTCTCTTATTCAAGCCCATTTCCTTGGCAGATATTTCTAACTTGGTGTTAAAGATATTTTTTATTGTTATCTCAGTCTTAACTATCACTATAGGCTTTAAAATTTTAGCACACATATTTATATCTCCTATTATGTAAATTACGATGTAAATTTACTAAATCTCATTCAAATAAATATGGCACTTGTGATGCACCATGCCATGTCACTATGGCATGCTGATTTCAAGGCAGCTGTAGTAGATAGTTCCTCTGCTTGCAAATGTCCCAGTTTGTTTTCTCTGGAGTGGGAAGGGTGGCAGGTGAAAGAGGACAGTAGGTAGATACAATTTACAAGAGCAGCTAGGTTGATGCCCCCTGGAACAACCTTCAACCAAAAGGGAATGGGAATCTCAATAAATGTCCGAGACTTCCTGTCCTCCCATAGGTCAACTTGAGGACCATTCTTATGCACTTTCTCAGAATATTCCCAGTGGGATTGAGCCTTAGTTTTCTATGCAGCTTCTTCCTACTATTGGCTTTTCTCTCTTTCCTGCCTCACTTTCCCCACTCCTCATCTTCTGCTTGTTGGCATCACTTCCTGTATTAGTTAGGGTTCTCCAGAGAACCACAATGGATAGGATATATATTTACATATATTTGTGTAAATACTAACAGATTTCTTATAGGAACTGCCTCCTGTAACCAAGGGGGATTGGAGAGTCTGAATTCTGTAGGGTAGGCCTCAAATTAGAAATTCAAGACAGTGGTGTTGAGTTCCCTAGGAGAAGCTGTCTGTCCAGAGTAGAGATAGAAATTCTCCTTTCTGACTACAGAAATCATCAGTTCTTTCTTTAGGGCCTTCTACTGACTGGTTGAAGAGACCTTTCTCTTTCCAGAAGGCTATTTCTTATGTTGACTGTAGATGTATTCAGCCATAGATGCAATCAACTGACTAATGCTTAAATCCATCTAAGAAATACCCTCACAATAACTATCATGCCTACGTTTGCTTGACCAAACAACTAAACACCATAAGCTAGCCAAGTTGAGATATGAAATTAACCATCACACCTCCCAACTAAGCCACCTGCATCTAAGTCCTTGTCTCAGGATCTGCTTTGGGGGGCATTTAAACTAAAACAATGACTAACTTTATAACTTTCAATACAACAGTTATGTTCATAAATTATACTTTCTGCTCTGTTGATCTCAAAGTGTGTCACTATAAGCTATTTAGGGTGGTAAATGGTAGAATATCTGATGAGGGAGAATACCCCCTAAAATATCTCTCCCTCCCACATTGAGGCATGTCAATCATTTTTCATAGATTTCAGTATATTTTAATGGATTAAAGAAGCTGTTTATCTAATGTCTTTTTTCACAAAGTACTCATTGATTCAATCCGAAATGATTATACAGGGCCTTTGCATGTATGCAATATAGTCTCTTCCATGTTTTGTTTTGTTTTGTTTTTTTCTTTAGCAGCAATGCTTTAGCCATTGACTAAGTGAAATCACTTATAATGTGAAGTCTGACTTGCTCATCTTTGCTGAGTTGTAATAGAATACTTGAGTAAGGAAGCCCCTTGGACCTGTTCCTAATCCACTCCTGTATTTTACAGTAGAGGAAACTAAGGCCCAGTGGAATTAAGTAATTTTTCCAAGGCCATAATTCATAACATAGATAAAATTAGAATTCAGTCCAATTGATTTTTAGTACAAAGGGTATCAGCTTACAATTTTTCAAAGCTAAATATATAATGTTTGACTGTTTCCCTCTCATACATTTTTTTTTCCAGCTTTTATCTATAAAACTAGAGGTTCTGATACTCTTCTGTGCAATTCTCATGTTGGAATAGATCCAGGTGGCACAGAAGCTATTGTTACAGCTCCAGAATAGAGTGTGGCATTCTTGGTGGCATGAGTGAAGCTTTAATCAGTAACGCTCTAGTCAACAAATTGTGTCGGGCAAGAGGCTGAGCCGCCACTGAGCCCACCCTGTGAACCTCTAGAGGATCCCACTCTATGCAAGAACCCACTTGCTATATGGAAGCGGTAGGATTAGGCACATTAATAATCAAAACTCTCTAAGAATATCTCTGCATCAAATCAATCCAAGCATTAGCAAAGCAGCCAGAAACATTTTCTCAGAGGCTTTTCCTTGACTCTCACTTATTTTCTCACCAACTGCTGGCCCCACTTTTTTTGCCCTGGATCCAACCTCATTATCAAAGACGCCAAGGCAAGCTCTGCAATTGGATTGTCTGAAAATGAACAACATGCAGATAGTGATGAACAGATATTGTAACACCCTACAGTGCCTGTTATTCACACTCTCAGGGACTCGAACAATCCAGATGATGGAAGAAAACAGCATCTCTCAGAAAAAACAGACTTGACAGGTGAGACTGAAGAGAGATTTCCCAGCAAGGCAGGCTGAAAGGGAGTGACCATTCTTCCTAGAGAGCAGATGGACGTGTTGACAGGCTCACTTCTTAATGTGGCCAAGAAAGAACTCAGTTCTCATGAAAGAAAACAAGTGGACACAGATGCCAACCAACCAACCATGTTTTTCATACAGCCAGCAGCCCAGTCCCTGAGGCCCATGGAATTTACAGAGGCAATGTTGGCAAGTTCAGGACCTTCCCAAAGTTCAATGATGTTAAATAATTGGTCTTTTAGTTGAGACATGAATTTCAATCCCAAGCACTATGAGGCCTAGGCATACATCACTTGGTGCATTAGTGACAGTTCTGGAACATCCAGGAAGAATCTCTGTTTACCTAACATCAACTGTCTACTCCTTTCTTTAATCCTGACTTCTGTGTGAAGATTGACCACACAAGAGGTAAATTCCACATGGTTTTGTCCCCATTTTGTGATATATCCAATTAAAAGGGAAATAGTGTCTGCTTCTTCACACCTTTCAGTTGACATAATAGGCTCAGTCCTTTCTAGCCATGCACCCCCTCACCTGCAAGTATCTGTTTTTTGTTTATTTGTTTGGTTTTACAGACTGGTAAGAACTCAGATTCTAGGACTTCTTCCTAGTTCAGCAACATCCACCTTACTCTTTGTAATTCTTGCCTTAATTTAGGTTTCCTAGAAGCAGACTCTTAAGTCAGAATTTTGCATTCTTGGGCCTATTGACATTTAAGGCCAGATGATTCTTTATGGTAGAGGGCTGTCCTGTGTATTGTAGGGTGCTTCGTAACATCCCGGGCCTCTATCCACTAGGTGTACCTCCAGATGTCACAACAAAAATTGACTCCAGACATTGCCAAAATGTGTCCTGAAGGTAGAATCTCTGGATTCAAGTGCAGGCGTAGTTTAGTTGGAAGGTAATCCCAGGACAAACACTAGTACAGGAGTGGAGAAGTGATAGAGGGAAGGAAATCAGCCGATGAAGGTACAATATTAAGCAAGTTCTAATGTGAGTTGAGAGTACAAACTTGCTGGGGAGCTCTGGGAAATGGTGTAAAGCATGTGCCACACAGTTTCCATCAAATTGGTGAGGGAGTTGGAGTATTTGTACACCCATTCCCAGCAGTTGTCAATTTAGATCTGTAGCTGAGGGACTTTAATTTCCCAGCATTTATGGCCTGCTGCATATGCAGGAGAAGTAAGCTCTAACAGTTAACGAAAACTGCAGGGCAAAGAGATGCTGTTGTGGCAGGTGGAAGTCAGTCCGACATGTTACAAAAATGACATTGTTGGGGCCGGCTCGATAGCCCAGTGGATAGGGCACCAGCATACCACATGGGAGGCCCCGGGTTCGGTTCCCGGGGACCTCTCCTAGCGGGCAGACTGCCTTGAGAATGGCAAGCCGCCATGGGCGGGCCAGAGCCGCCGTGGGCAGGGCAAAAAGCTTCCATGGACAGGGCAAAAGCCACCATGGGCAGGGCAGATCGCCCGCGAATGGAGCACAGCCAGCCACCCGCGAACTGAAAGCTGGCCGTGAATGGAAGCAGAAGCCGCCCACAAGCGGGGAAAGCCGTGCCTGCACAGTGACCAGTCTCGGCGCATCGCCGCAGTGGGGGGGAAGGGGAGATATGTAATAAAATAAATAAATCTAAAAAAAAAAAATGACATTGTTAAGGAACTATGGGCAGGGCATTCATGGCATCTGCTATGGTTTGTGAGAAATCCGTTTTAAATTGGTACCAACCTCTGGCTGGTATTAGGCCCTACAACCATGGCTGCATTATTTATTTGCCTCTTCTTTCCCCAAATACTTCATTATGTTTTGAGTTCCCTACATAACAAATAAGTACAAAGTGGAAAGCAAGTGGGCATAAAAATAAGGGTGTTTGAGGAGCCGGCTTTAGCCCAATTGGTAGGGCGCTGGTTTACCACAGAGGAGGCCCAGGTTTGGTTCCCGGGGCCTCCTCGAGTGGGCAGACCGCCTTGAGAAGGCAAGCCGCTGGGCAGGGCAAGCCGCCGCGGGCAGGGCAAGCTACCGTGAGCAGGCAGGCCGCCGCACAGTGAGCTGACTCAGTGGGTCGCCGCAGCGGGGGTGGGGTGGGGTGGGGGGAGACAAGCAGACACAGAAGAACGCAAAGATGAACACAGCAAGAACAAGCAGAAAGGGGGGGATATGTAATAAATAAAAAATAAATCTTAAAAAATAATAAGCGTGCTTGAAAGGAAGTAAGTTGTTCAAATATTTCTATAGCCTGGGTTAAATATTCCCATGACCCACAGTCAACCCTAAACTTCTTTGAGTCTAGCACATACCT
>PVKH010049906.1:0-10049 GCA_004027955.1 Chaetophractus vellerosus | reverse complement strand
TACCATGAGAAAGATGGATGGAACTGTCTGTTGTTCGGGATGGGTATTGTCCATCAACATCCTTTTGTTAGTTGTCCTGGGCGAATCTGATGAACTGGAATTTTCTCAACTTCAGACAGTTACCTGTTTATAGCTCATCTCAGGTGGGTGCATGGGGGACTTTCCCCAATGTCTAACTTTCTATCTTTGCTTAGATTATTGCAGGAAATACACAAAATACATACGAAGCAGATTCCAGTGCATCGAAGATAGAAATGCCCGTCTGGGAGAGAGTGTGAACCTCAACAAACGTTTCACCCGGCTGCTTCTTGTCAAAGAGCACCAAAGCCAGAAAGAGAGGGAACATGAACTCCTGGCCATCGCTAAAACCTCAGCTAAGACAAGGGACAGCCCTGTGAGTTCCATTAAGGTAGAATTCCTCTTTGATCCTGATGATGAAAAGTCTGAGCCTGTACACACAGTGGTGTTCCAGGGAGCAGCAGGTATTGGGAAAACAATACTGACCCGGAAGATTATGTTGGACTGGGCATCAGGGAAACTTTTCAAAGATAGGTTTGACTATTTATTCTACATACACTGTCGGGAGGTGAGCCTTGTGACACGGAGGAGTCTGGGGGACCTTATTGTTAGCTGCTGTCCAGACCCAAACCCTCCCATAAGCAAGATTGTGAGAAAGCCATCGAAGATCTTGTTCCTCATGGACGGCTTTGATGAGTTGCAAGGTGCCTTTGATGAGCACACAGGGGAGTTCTGCACAGACTGGCAGAAAGAAGAGAGAGGAGACATTCTCCTGAGCAGCCTCATCAGAAAGAAGCTGCTTCCTGAGGCCTCCCTGCTCATCACCACAAGACCTGTGGCCCTGGAGAAACTCCAGCACTTATTGGACCATCCCCGTCATGTGGAGATTTTAGGTTTCTCAGAGGTCAAGAGAAAGGAATATTTCTTTAAGTATTTCTCAGATGAGGAGCAAGCCAAGGAAGCCTTCAGGTTAATTCAGGAGAATGAGATCCTTTTTACCATGTGTTTTATTCCCCTGGTTTGCTGGATTGTGTGCACTGGGCTGAAACAGCAGATGGAGAGTGGCAAGTCCCTTGCTCAGACATCCAAGACCACTACTGCAGTGTACACATTTTTTCTTTCAAGTTTGTTACAGCCCAGAGGAGGAACCCAGGAGTACCACCTCTCTACCAACATCAGGGGGCTCTGCTCTTTAGCTGCAGATGGAATTTGGAATCAGAAAATACTATTTGAAGAGTGTGATCTCAGGAACCATGGCCTGCAAAAGGCTGATGTGTCAGCTTTCCTCAGGATGAATCTATTTCAAAAGGAAGTGGAATGTGAGAAATTCTACAGCTTCATCCACATGACTTTCCAGGAGTTCTTTGCTGCCATGTACTACCTGTTGGAAGAGGAAGAAGAAGGTGGAAGGAAGAACATGCCACAGAGATATTCAAAACTTCCCAGCCGAGATGTGACTGTCCTTCTTGAAAATTATGGCAAATTTGAAAAAGGGTATCTGATTTTTGTTGTCCGTTTCCTTTTTGGCCTCATAAACCAGGAGAGAACCTCCTACTTGGAAAAAAAATTGAGTTGCAAAATCTCACAACAAATCAGGCTGGAACTGCTGAAGTGGATAGAAGTGAAAGCCAAAGCCAAGAAGTTGCAGATCCAGCCCAGCCAGCTGGAATTGTTCTACTGTTTGTATGAGATGCAAGAGGAAGACTTTGTACAAAAGGCCATGGACCATTTCCCCAAAATTGAGACCAATCTTTCCACCAGAATGGACCATGTGGTTTCTTCTTTTTGTATCAAGAACTCTCGGCATGTAGAATCACTTTCCCTGGGGTTTCTCCATAATTTGCCCAAGGTTGAAGAAGAGGAGGAGGAGGAAGGTCAATGCCTAGATGTGGTTGACTGTTTCACACCATGTCCACATGCTACCTGTTCTCATAGGTAAGGAAATTGAGCCTCAGGCAGGTGATGAAAGTGTGCCTTCCTTTTTCTAGCCAACTTTTTCTTGGAAGTTGCTCATGCTCCCTTCTTCTCAACTGTTTTTCAAATGCTATTGTCACTACTACATAATAATGCAGCCAGTACATAGCTATTTCTACAATACCCCTTCATTGACAGAGATCAACTAGTACCATTAGGATAGGTGGGTGAATAAGAATTATTCTAGGTATTATGTGAGGTAAAGAATTTTATAGAAATGTTTCCAAGCTCAAGTTTCTTGTAATTTAATTGGGGATCTAATACCTAAGCAAAACAGCACCATATATCATTTGTCTCAGGAACACAGAGGACAGAGGAACTTTTGAGCTGGAGGCTGAGGCTAGGTTGCTCAGAGCTCTTAAGTATAAGCCAGGCTTGAAGATGTGGGTGATTAGAGAAGAATGTAAAGGGGATTCTCAGTATAGGAACTAACATGAACAAAAGCAAGAATGGAAGGGTGTATGTCAGTGACTGTGGGATGTGGGAGTGGTTTCATTGGAACAAACCTGATAAAGGGATATGGAGGGAAACAGGGCTGGAAAGGTGAGAACACCCTTAGGTTTCTATTTCTTTTCTTTTCTTTTTTTTTTCCTTTGCATCAAACAGCAGTGAAATGCGCCCCTTTAAGGATCTGTTACATACGAATTTATTAGGAGGATGGAAGCCGGTTGTTGTGTCTGTAGAATGAAGTGGTTGAGTTACCTGATTTCTTTTATTTTCTTCTTTTTAATTATTATTTTTAAAGAAGCCTTTTCATTAATGTAGTATATTTGTTACAATTGATGAACATATGTTGAAGCATTGTTACTAACCATGATCTACAGTTTACATTATGGTTTATGGTTTGCACTGCACAATTTTATAGGTTTTGACAGAATGTATAATGGCCTGTATCTGTCATTGCACTGTCATGCAGAACAATTCCAATGTCCCAAGAATGCCCTGTTCTTCCTTCTCTCTCCCCTCAGAAACTTTGGTGGCCACTGCCTTTATATCAGTGATACAAGCTCTTCCATTGCTAAAATACTAATAAGTCTACTTTACTCCATAGTTGCATTCCCCCCTTACATTTGTTCATTCCTTACTCTTGAGGATTTTGGGATAGTGATGCCCACTCTGCTTCCAAATCAGAGGGAGTTATCTGATTTCTGAAGTCACTTCCAGGTTTAACAGTCAGCAACTCCCACATTGGTAATAGGGACTGCCCACAGCAGGCTTTTCTGTGAATGTATGGGCTTGACCTCTATATAAGATACTTGACATGGTCAACAATTTCAAGGAAATAAGAGGAGGCTATCCTCTTTGACCTGTGGTAATGAGCTCTTTCTCTGCCTTGGAACTGCTAAGAGGATAACATTTTTATTCATCATTCATTTAGCAAGGACCACCCCTGGAGCTGCCACAATGATTGGGGCCCAGGTCCTGCTTGCAGGGAGCTTAAGGTTTTGTTGTGGAGTCAGTTGGGAAACAAGTGAAGATGGTAGAGGGATCATGTTCTAAGATAAGGAAGCATACAGAAGGAGCCCTTGACCAGCTGGGGCAGTGAGTGAAGCTGTTTCAAGAGGCCACACTTCAGCTAGATACTGAATCAAGGGGGTGAGAGCTGAGTGTGGGAAAGGGGCAAACCAGGTAGAAGGAATAGTAGTTTCACAAGGTAGGAGATTAGAAAGCAGAGTTTTTAAAATGGCAAATAGTTCAGAATGGCTAGATAGAAGTCAGGAGTGGGAGATAGAGAAAGAAGTTGATCTGCACTGAAGGCCCCTAAAAGGGCAGAGACAAGAAACCTGAATAAGGCTGCTTCCTATAAAGAAGACTCACAGTGATTCAGACTCATATGAATCCTTTTACTAGATGACAGGTACCTATTTGTGAGGGCAGGGACTTGCCTTTGTGTGTTCTGGAAACTTGCAAGGACCAACATTCTTGTAAGTTCACTTGTTAGAAGTAAAGAATCAAAGGCACAATGCTATATCTACTGAGTCAGAATCTGCATTTTAACAAGAGCTGTATTTTCAATGATAGCACATGGGATTTAAAATATTGATATGCCTGGTCCTACCTGCAGAAATTCTGATTTTATTCTATGGTTATGGCCCAGGTCTCTGGGATTTTGAAAGCATCTTTTGATGCTGATGTGTAGCCAGGTGGTGAGAGCCACTCTCTGGAACACGTAGCATGGTGTCTCCAGTGGACTGGACGTCTGACCGATGGGGGAGGGAGAAGAAGAAAATCCCAGGGACCAGAGGGAATGCACTGTCAGGCCACCATCACAAGCTTGCTGTCTTTCCATCATCTTCATTTCTAGGTGAATGACCTCTAGTTCTGTGACCTATTTTTTTTTCAGGGTTTAGACAAATTTATATCAAAAGCTTTTTATTTTTTTAAATAATTTTTAAAAAGATACTTAGATTACATAAATGTTACACAAAAGATATAGGGGTTCCATATGCCCCACTCCCCACACCTCCCACACCCTCCCACATAAACATCCTTCATTAGTGTGGCACATTCATTGCAATTGATAAACTCATGCTGGAGCTTTGCCATTAAGCATGGACCATAATTCACATTGTAGACCACACTCTCTCCTACAAAGTTCTGCATGCTATGTGATGATACAAAGTGGTCTATAGCTGTCATTGCAAAGTCACTCAGGATGATTCCCAAGTGTGACCCATTTCTTGATCCCTTGTGGGCCTTTCTCTGAATTGGTGACAGCAGCTTCAGTTTGATGCTATAAGAGACTGATTTTCTTTCTCTCCTTCTTCCCTCCCATTTTCTAGGTTGGTGAAATGCTATCTCACTTCCCAATATTGTCGGGGCCTCTTCTCAGTCCTGAGCATGAACCAGAGTCTAACTGAACTGGATCTCAGTGATAATATTCTCGGGGACCTGGGAGTGAGGGTGTTGTGTGAAACACTCCAGCATCCCAGCTGTAACATTCGGAGATTGTGGTAAATCCCCATTCATGCACAATTGTGTGTTGTGTGTGTGTGTGTAAGAGAGAGAGAGAGGGAGAGAAAGAGGGAGAGGGAAGAAAGATCTTAGGGAAAGGATAAGTGGAAAGGCAGAATGATTTGGAGGCCAGTTGTTTGGAAATTTTGGATGGAGAAGAACGAAGGGGAACTGAAAAGACATTGTGTGTTGGTGGTACAACAAAAGGGCCATGACCTTCAATGCCTTCCATTTCCTTGCCAGTCATGCTCACTGGTGAGAATCGGAAACTTTTCTTGTTATAGAGCGATAGTTACCTGTGCTGGAATCCATCAAAATACTTCATATGGGTTTAAATGTCATAGGGAATTTCCTGTATCTTTATTAATAAAATGTTCAGTCTCATCTCAGACTGTGAGTCATGCACCAATGACTTGTTTCACATGCAGATGACTGGGCCATACCTCCAGTCCTCTTCAATCACAATCAGCATACACACAGAAGTCAAATCTGCATTTTAGATGAGCTCTGCAGCTGATATAAAAGCCCATCACACCAGGGTGTTTTTACACCTCCCTGTCTTGCTTGTCATACCCACCGGTATCAGCAAGTGTTATCAAATTTATCTACTAAACAATTGCCCACTTTCTAATTCATCTTCATTTCCCCAACCCTGGCCAAACCACCACCATTGCTTGCCTGGACTATTGCAATGGCTTTCTATGTCAACAGCTCCCCAAGAGCAGGATTTTCACTTATTTGGTTTGCCACTGTCTCTTCAATGTCTGGGAAAACATCTCTGCCCTTATTAGCAATTCATCTCAGCACATATTAGTAATTGAAAAAATAGACATTGAATTAACATTGGTCTCCCTACATCTACTTTTGCTCCCCTCTAATCCATTCTCTACATAGAAGTCAGGATTATTTTAGAAACTAAAATTTGATTATGCCATTCTCTTGTTAAGTGCCTTGGCTTTGCTCTTTTGATAAGTTACAAATCCCCCCCCCCCCCCCACCTTCAAGGCTTTGCCTGTTTTTGGCACTTAACTTTCCTCTCCAGCTTAATCCCATGCCGCTTGTTGCTATTGCTCCCTGTAGGAACCTCCGTATGATTTCAGAGAGTTAGCTCTGGTCTTGAGAGATATAAAGAGGAAAATATAGGTGATAATGAGATGTTTTTGTGGATAACTACAGACCTGGTTGTCCATTTGCATGTAATTTGTGTCAATTTGGGGGCAGAGTGGAAGTGGTGCAACAGATTCTGGGACATGAACTACTGGCCTGGAAAGGAGCTGGAATATTGTTTTTGTCCTTATGGCAGAGACAAATTGTCATTGTTATTAGCAGTGATGGTGGTGGTGATGGTGTGTGTAAAACAAATCAGGAATCAAAACTGCTTGCTCTTTATTGTAGATGGAGGGCTGGGATTATATTATCAAGCAAACCAGGGGCCCAAGGTTGGTGGTGGTGGATAGATGGTAGAGCCTTAGAGAAAACAGCATCTAGCTGAGAGATCTTCAGCTGTCATTGAGACTGGAGTCGAAAACATCCTTTTCATTTACAAGAATGAAACATGACATTGATGCATTCAAGGGCTGATATCAAACAGCCCTACATTATTTACTGACTGGCATTCAAAAGTTGTGGTCTAACACTTTGAGTTAATGAGCCTGAGATCTAACTCCCTTAAGTTCTGGGTACAGTAAGCCTTGGGCTGTATTCAAGGAGATCCTGATAAGATTATTCTTCAGTGAAAACCTCATTATAATTTTTTCTTTGCAAATGATAAAGCAAGTACCCCTGCCTGGTGTTGCATAGACTATGAGGTCATTGCCGAGAAGACCATGCTCTGATTCTTTCAATTTCTGTCCTTTGTATGAAGGTTGGGGCGGTGTGGCCTTACCCACCACTGTTGCTTCGACATCTCCTCTGTCTTGAGCAGCAATCAGAATCTCGTGGAACTGGACCTAAGCAACAACGTCCTGGGAGATTCTGGCATCAATTTTTTGTGTGTGGGGCTGAGGCATTTATTCTGCAACCTGCAGAAGCTCTGGTGAGTCTGGGCTAATTTCCGTTAAGAAGGGTGAGCTTGTGGCTCCAACGAAGCCTGATGGTCTGGAGTTTAGTGTGATGATGACTTTGGCAGATCAAAAGATTTCCTGTGTTACTCTCCAGGTGTTTATCAATAATTCAGTTAGTGTGTGTTGTGGGCAAAGCCTCATGCTGGGTCCTGGAGGGATACATAAACAGTAAAATAAATAATGCCTGCCTTGAAGGTACTTAGAGCCTAGTGGAGAAAATCAAATCAGCATAATGCACTGCATTAAAAGAATTTCAGAACTTCATGACACATGCAGTCTCCGTATCCGCCCCGAAGAGGTAACACTGTGCTAAAACAATGCCGACACTTAATGTTGCAAAGAATCCTTTACTGAATGCGATTGAGAGATCTGAAGTTTGAAGAAGAGGAGAAGACACTTAAAACTGATAGAGAGTTGGGAGGAGCAATGTGAAGCTGGGCTGGACTTGGAAGGAATTAGCTTACTTGCTATTACACTAAAAAAAATCAAAAGTTAATATAGAGCTTGGATCCACCCACTTCCCATGTAAGGACTAGACTAGAGGCAGTGACAGGTACAAGTGCCACTTCAGTTAAAGAGAGATGAGAGCTGTGATTATGACATTCTGTCATCTTTATGGAAGGTTGGTCAGCTGCTCTCTCACATCAGCTTGTTGTCAGGATCTTGCGTCAGTTCTGAGCACCAATCAAACCCTGAGCAGACTCTACATGGGAGAAAATGCACTGGGAGACTCAGGAGTCGGAATTTTATGTGAAAAAATGAAGCAGTCACAATGTAACCTGAAGAAACTGGGGTAAGTCTTTTGGGGGCATTTTAGCAGAAGGGTGACGTCTGATCAGAGATGAATTATTTGGAAAATACGGGTGAAGGTTACTCCAAAAAAACATTGATCAAATGGGGTAAAGAGTGGAGAGTGGAGGAAAATATATCTGAAGTGGTTTGAATCACTGCAAGTAAGAGATTTAGAATTATAGAATTAGAGATTCTTATAGTTCAAAGAAACCTTAGAGGTTGTGCTTCCCAAATTCCCATGGAATGAAACATAGTTTCTAAGACATTCATAAGTATGGAACTCATTTTATGTGTGAATGTTTCCAAGCACACATGTCCTTGCTGCACTACATGGCCTCTGCATGAGGAGAAGAGAGTTCTTACTCTGAGGTAGCATGCTTTCCTGATTTATGTGCATGGTGCCTGTTCTGCCCTTCATTGAATGATTTAAATCTCAATTCCTCAGAGACAACACTTACACTCCAGGCCTTCTCATCTTAATTTATTTGTGTTACTGATATAAATACCAACCAGATCAGAATTAAAGATAAAATATAGAGAAAGGGTTTTGCCTGAGGAATAATTGATTACTCCACAATGAGCAATCTTTATACGTTTAAGGGTTTCTGATACTTCCTTGGATTTGTCTCATCAGTCCATCCCTAGATGTCTTAGTTTCCCAGATGCTGTGACAATTACCATACAAAGGATTGGCTTAACAACAGGAATTTATTGGCTCATGGTTTCAGAGGATAGATAGCTTGCTTCCTCCCTGGTCAGTATTTTCTGGCTGGTTGGCAGTCCTTGGGTGGTTTCTTGGTTTTCCCATATCATGGCTATATCCCCTCCCTCTCTTCCAACTTCTGCCTCCTCTCCATGGCTTTCTCTTCATAAGACCTTCAGTGATAGGATTAAGACCCATCCTGACTCAGTTGGCCACAACTTAACTAAAAATAACATCTTCAGAAGATCAAATTTACAGTGGGTTCACACTGACATGTTGATGGATTACAATTAAGAATATATTTTTTCCTGGGGTACATAACTTAACACCACATAGCACCATAATATGTTTCCATAACTAAATTTCTAGAAAAAGTTTAAATTCAATGTATCCATTTCCTCACCTTCTATTATTACTCTCCTGCTGAAACTTGGCTTCTGTTACCCTTGGTTTGTTCAACAGACATGAATTGGCCCTAGAACTGTTGGGGTTCTGTTGTTAGTGATGTTGGGAGTAGTGAGTAAATAGATCAAGGCCCTGTTTTTATGAACATTCTTAAGGGGGTGACAGACAGTAAACAAGAAAACAAAAATGCAATATAAATATGTAAGTGTTTTGATTAAAAGCTAGCATGGCCATGAAGGCAGTTAACCAGGTGGTCAAAGAATGGCTCTCATGCAGGTGATATTTGAATAGTGAAGTGAGGCCTGAGCTGTGAAGAGCTGAGGGAAGAGTCCTCCAGTCAGAGGGAACAGAAATGAAGAAGTCAAGGGCATAGACTCTCTTAGCTGACCCTGTTCCCCAGGTTCCTCAGGGTTCCAGTTCCAACTTTTGCAGATCTTTCTCAGTCCTTGTCTTGGTTGACCTTTGCTGCCTTTAATTCTGTTTTATCATCTCCTCCTTGAAACTTTTTGTTCTGTTGTTTCTAGGATACCTTTTAATTTTATAACTTCCTCTTTACTGGATCTTGTGCTGGCTTCTCTTTCTGTGGTCTGGAGATTTCACAACTGGCTTTCTTTTTCTCTAAACACATTTTCACTCCCTATGCTCTCTCAGATACCCTTCAGCTTCAACAACAACCTCTATACAGATGGCTCCTCCAAAAGGCATCACACCTAGGCCTTTCTCTTGAAATTTTTACTACAAATAAAAATGTGCTTAGTATGGAAAAATATCAAATAATGCAGATATATGAAGTTAAAAGTGAGAGTTCTTTCTCACCCCACTTCTGAGATAATCATTTTCAACAGTTTGATGAAAAGTTTCCAGACATTTTTTATACATGAATATCTATCTGTCTGTTCATCTGCCCATCCATCTTTTCTTTTTAATTTTAGTAATGCTTTTGATTCAATTTGTCTTTTATTAGTCACACCAGCATCCACATTCAATTGTAATATAGTATATACATTCTTGTAAGATATATTATATATTCAGACTGAAGGTAACGTTTATTCAGATTCCTTGTAATAATCCCAGGACTTTACAGAGTTTCAAAACCCATGGTTTGTCAATCCCTCATATCATGCCCATCCATCTTTTTA
>PVKH010049905.1:0-10050 GCA_004027955.1 Chaetophractus vellerosus | reverse complement strand
GGAAGTGAGGTGGCACAGGTGGCAGAACGCCTCTCTCCCACATTGAAGGTTCCCGGGATTGAATCCTGGTGAAGACAGGAGGAGAAAGATGAGAGGAGAGAGCAGGAAACAGACACAGAGAATTGCCCAACGAATGGACACAAAAACAGCAAAAATGGGGGGTGGGGTAAAATGGATTAAAAAAAATTCTGGTCCAAATGTGGGCAGTGGATTCCTTTCTTACTTTCTAGGAGCAATTCCTAGACCATGCTAGAATATTTAAACAAAGCCTTGTTAACAGCACAGGGAAAATTGAAGGGGGAAAATGTACAGTGTACTCATGAAACTAGATAATCTGGTTTATAAGTTACAGTGTACTCATCTTCAGTTTAGGATTTCTTGCAGGATTTCCCCCTTCCTAGATTCAGTTTTGCATCTATATGACAGAGGTTTATCTTTAATCTCTACTATCCAAAGCACCATGGACAGCTTGAAGTCCAAACTAAAACAAGGGAGACTGAGTAAGAGAAACATTTCCTCTTTTCTACTTATCTAAGACCTGCCTTTCAAGTATCTCCTCCAAGGACATGCCTCTTCCATGGATGATTGATGCCAGGAAGGTCCACTGCCTTTGAGTCAATTTCACCCCTGTACACAGTGGGGTCTGCAGTCTCTACAAGACAAATCTATGAAAAGATAATGCACTAAGCCCAACCTCTATTCAGGAGTCATTTATTAGCAAGACCAAGTGCCAGTTTTAAATAGAGTAGTTGATTTACCCAAGATCACAGCTAGAAAGGAGTTGAGCATGAATTAGAACCTGGTTGATTTTCTGAACCCCAAGCTGATGTATAGCACAGCCTATTGGTTGGCATTCATTCTATTAGACTGGACATTGCTTCTGATTGGTTGATACCTCAGCCATGCAGGTTGTAAAAGGCTTTAATATCATCCCTATTCATTTCATTAATCCATGATACCTGAAGTATCCCCCAAAAGTAACCAGGTATTTTCTTGGTGGCCAGTGGGAAAACCCATGCACTGGTGACTTTGCAGGGTAAAAGCACAGGTTGACTGGCTTGGTTTGAAAGCTTCCTTGCCCTTGCATGGCTTTTTAGAAGTATAGTCTAGAGCAATCTAGAATACCCCTGAAGCAAATCTGTGATCAACCACTGTCTTGGGTTTAGGGAATAAGCATGTAAAGCTGAGGTGTGTGTATGTTAAAATGAACACTTTAAGTTTCAAAGTGATTACAACTAAAATTTTTAAAATTTGAAACAAATATTTGCATGCAAACCCAGGCCTAACATTATTTTCAGGAATTAAACTCTCATTTGTGTGATTTAAAAAAGAATGCCAAAATCCTTTTTAATGTTTTACTTATACAATAAATATGAATTGTAGTTTATTTTCTCTAAAAAAAAATCAAGGATTCACTTTATATTTATTTAGCAATCTTCAATATTAAGAATTCTTTTACATACATTTAAAATGTTTTCAGTTATCTGAAGAGCAGTATAATATAGTGGTTAAAAGCCTCAACTCTGGTGCCAGATTGCCTAGGGTTTAAATCCCAGTATACCCACTTACTAACTGTGTGATCTTGAGCAAGTTACTTAACTTCTCTGTGCTTTAGTTTCATCATCCTTATAGTGGGGATAATTATAGCACCTAATTCATAGAGTTGTTGTTGAATTCATACTCTAAAGTACTTAGAACAGTAAACACTCAGCATTAACTATTATTAGTAGTATGTCATGAAATTCTAAAAACTAATGGCAAGGTGACCTGAGGATCTGAAGAGGTTAATACAGAGTAAGAATCAGAGCAGGAACCTTGGCAATGGAGCACATTACCTCTGTGCAAGAATACTGTTTGTTGGAGTAAGCTGAACCCAGATCTTTTGATACTTATTTGTTGATGGTCCTTGTCACTTCACAGGAGACTATGTCCAGGAGATTTCAAAGCCAGAACAGTGAATAAGGCAGGTTATAAAACTTGGTTTCAGGATATAATATTATGTACCCAATCTGATCTCAACCATTAAAGACTGGAGAAAATATGGGAAGCAAATAGGTCAAAATATTAGCAGTGTTTGCCACTGAAGGTGGGAGCATGGGTGACTCTGTCCCACCTTCTTTATAATTCTCTGTATTTTCCAAGCATTCTGTATTGAGCATAGTTCTGAGAATCAGAGAAGGAAAGAATTCATAGAAAACAAAAAATAATCACACTAAAATTGAGACTTGCTTTATCACAATCGAGCCATATAGTGGAGGGGAAAGCAGGATAGATGGGGAAGGAAGATTTAATATTTAAATTTTCATTTTAGAGGGGATTTGCTGTTTGACTAAAGCAAGAACTGCCAGACCCACACTTCACTTTATTAATTTGACGTTTTAGATTGAATTAAGCAAATGTTAGGCAAATGGCCCAGCAGTTATACACAGGCAGATCACCTCACTGAAAAGAAATAATAGTACTTTCAACAGAACCGGCTGCCTTCTCTTCCACAGGCCGAATGAAACGCTAAGAAATTTTTCCACAAGAGGGCGGTAGCTGTTCAGCGTTTCTTCAAAACAGCTCATGAAGGACCCAAGCTCTGTAAGCGAAGTAGCAACGCAAATAAAATAAATTTTTCTTACCCAAGAATAAGGAAACGCACACGTGATGAGGCCGAAAGAACAACACCGATACACTCACGCACACCCAAATCAGAAGCAAGGACTTTTCAGCAGGATATAAAACGAAGAACTAGTACAGAATTGTCAATAATTACCTAAAATAAGTTCAACCGTTGTTATTTATACGGTTAAAAATTTTAAATCAGATGCTGTTTAACCTGGAGACTCATGCTGGACTTGCATTTTATTCTGTAAGGAAATTCCAGAAACTCAGAG
Source organism: Chaetophractus vellerosus (assembly GCA_004027955.1). NCBI lineage: Eukaryota > Metazoa > Chordata > Mammalia > Cingulata > Chlamyphoridae > Chaetophractus > Chaetophractus vellerosus. Next base: position 7,171 of record PVKH010049905.1, on the reverse strand, counting down.
ATATTCCATCATTTGACTCCACGCGGGAGCCTGTTTTCCAGAATAAACTTCAAAGCAAGTAGGTCCCCTGGAAGCAAATGGAAGTCTTCAGAAAACATTCGGAGAATACGTGGGTTTTGCTTTGTTCAAGTTTAAGACCAGTCTTCTTTCTAGGAGGTCATTCGTGTTGTCTTGCATTTGCTCTCATGCCTGAACTCTACTTTGATATTGCAAACATTTCAGGACGTTTTTTCCATCCACTTGTACTTTTCAGGATCCTCCTTCGGAGTGCACTCTCCCTGCCCTATGAGATAGTGCGAGGTTCGAGATCTTTTCGATAGTAAAACCAACGAGGCTGTTACAGCCATCTCTTCCCCACGCGTTTGGTGTCGGCCTAGATCCTAAAGCGCTTTTCCCCTCCGGGCATTTCTTGGCCCCTCTCTAGTCCACCCTTCCCAAATTGTCTTCTTAATTCCCGGTCAGCAGTGGCAGCGGTCAAGGGTCCAGTTCCCACCCCACAGCGCTGAAAGGAGGCAGAGACAGATGTACAGCCGCGCCCCCTTCCCCCGCTCTCCCGAGACTGGGTTGGTCCAAGCTTGGGGGCATTCTTCTTTCTCCCTTGTGTTCCTACTTAGGGGCCGGCTGCTCCGCGCTTACTTAGGACATTCACTTAAACCTATCTGCCCTCCAGGTTCAGCCCCAATAGGCCCCACTCTTCTGGCGAAGTGTAGTTATTGAAGAAGTCATGTAGATAATTGAAGGAAACATTTCAGAAGGGTTTTTGGCCTGAAACACGCCTATACTTCCTTTCATTTCTTTTCCCTTTTGGGGGGGAGTATAGAATCAGCTTATTGCGGCTACACTCGATTCACTTGACTTGAATACATTTGGGGAAGAATAGGCTATTACCCCTCCACGGAGCAAAGTGCTCCCCTGACCGCTGAATGTAAGTACCTTTAGCTGAGATTTCATTTGCGTTCTTTCCACGAGTTACCCTGAATTTAGCCACCATTCCTTTAATTTAAAAGAGACATATCAAAACGGGCTTGGCCCTTTTGAGTCTAGCTTTAGAGGGTAGGGTGGGCAAATGTATAGCGCAGATTACATCTGAAAGCTAAAAACAGTAACCTAAAAACAGACGCGGTTTTTCCCAGCCTCAAAGAAGGTAGAGCGGCATATCTTCTTCCTCACTCCTATACTTCTGGCCCTTTTTGAAACCTCAGAATTTGCCAAATTGCTTTCGTTTATTTTTCAATTAAAATGCAAATCATTCGCTTTCAAACGCAGCCTCTCCCCATCCCATATCCTCTCTCTCTCTCTCTCTTTCTCCCTCTCTCCCTCTCTCCCTCTCTCCCCTCCCCTCTGGATGTATATGTACTTTGCGTAGAGACGGCGCGGGGGGCATCGCGACCACGTGTTACACGTTCCGGGGGGTTGCTTGGAAATATCTGACTTTATTCGGTCGTGGGCAGAAAGGCGAGAGAGTCCCGGGGGTCTCCGAGGGAGAGCAAGTCCTGATTCTGAAGGGCGTTTAAAAGGCAGTGTGTATGACCATGCGGGCTAGAAACCGGCCTCCCCGCATCAGCCTGGGGGTCGGCTCTCCCAGGACTGAAGTCCCCAAGGTGGTTTTAACCCGGCGGCTGAAGCCCGAAAGGCCGGGGCAGCCCATCTCCTCCTAGCAGGCCCCTCGCTCTCCTTACTCCCAGCTGGAGACAAACCCAGCAGATCGATGACAACCAGCACAGGGCAGGAGGTACCCGCCTTGCTTTTAGCGCCAGGTAGTGTGCGCCTGGAAAACCCGCCGCCCAGCGCGGGATGCCGGCACCCAGGGTTCACCCCAGGGAATCGAGGTACACAGACCCCAGAATTTTTTAAAAATTTCATAATGAAGAATAATGCTGCTGTCTTAATTCTGCAATGAGGAATAAATAGAAGCGAACGAAGGAGATTTCTGACGCCTAGCTTTGCAATTATTTACTGATGCTATTTATCGAACTATTTACTATTAACCCGGAGTTGGGTCGAGTTCAATTTCAATCTCCCTCTCTCTTCTCTACCCCACCCACCTCATTTCAATTTTTCTCTGTCTTTCTTTAACACCTCCCCCTCCCACAATCGTATACCAAGCTGACAATAGAAAAATGTTCAACTTTTTCTTGGGTCACAGTATTTACATGAAATTAAAAGAGGGGGTCGCTTGTTGGAATTGCAGTCTTTGGGGATGATTAGCATCTTTCCCCCTCCACTCCTACCTAGTCCTGGAGAACGTCGTGTCCTGCCGGAAGTGAGGCAGTCGCTGTTGGTCCAGGCGGCGGCTCCAAAGAGGTTGTGTGACATCGCCTGGATGGGATCTCCCAAGTAAAAAAAAAAAAAAGTTTCGTTTGCAACGAAGCGAGAGGCAGAGGGGTCCCGGCTCCCAGGCCAGGGCCAGGCTACGCGCACCTCTCTCCTCCCCCAGCCTCCAGACTGCCGAGGCAGGGTTTTGACCAAAGCCCAGAAGGGCATCCCCGCGGGATCATGCAGACGGTCCCCCACCTCAGCCCCCCTCTGAGGCTGGTTAGTCTTGGCCCAACTCGTTAGCATAATTCACGAAGGATTTCGCCTTCTTTCAGGTCAGATTCTCAAGTCTATGAAGTGAAGGATTTAGTCCAGAATATTCTCGAAATAAATGAAAAAGGGTGGAGAGGAAAGAGGAGAACCAAATAACAAAAATAGCATTATTTCTATCTCATAAGTGAATAAAAGGGACAACAGATGAACAAAATAAGTAAATAATTAAATGATCCAAACTCGAGCTCAACTGTCACCCTTAAAAGACCGGGGTGGAAACGACGGTTACCCAAGCCGAGCAAGTCCCGCCGGCTATTAGTGCAAGGATCCAGGCACCCAGAAGGCAAACTCCATCCATCGGCGGTGCCGCTCGTTTTATTCTGGAAACATTTGGGGGTGGGGGCATTTATTTCTGCTTTCTGAGCATAAAATTTGGACTTAATGAACTCATCCAAACTACTGTAGTGACTGCCCCCCAGATAGCCTCCTGAAATCTCAAAATTGGGCAAAATTCTCGCCCACAGAGCTCAGTCCTGCCGGGGTCTTAGTCGGAGTGGGTTGGGAGAGATTGAGGAGTAAGGGAAAACACCAAACAACTCCTAAACACTAAACATCCCACCACCGCAGCCCAGAGCCGGGAGATCTCCATCTCCTGCAACAGCCCTGAAGTTGAGAGTAGAGCGCAGAATTTCAGAGATGGTTTTCAAAAGCTTATAGTCCTCGGGTACCCAGATAAGTCTGTATCGAAACTCTCCACTGGTGTTGTGGTGGTTCTGCCCCCGTGTAAACAAACAACAACAATAATCAAAGAGAATAAAAGTAAAAACAAAAATAAAAAAACAACACAAACCCACTACTCGCAAATCTTAACATCACACGAGAGGTAAATAGTCTCATTAAAGTTGATTCCGTTCCGAGCGTTGAGTGAACCCACAAAGAACGATCGCGGGTGGGATGGGGAAGGATGAAAAGAAAAGTGAAGGAGAAAGAACAGAGAAGGAAAGTGGGAGGGGGTGGGGGTGGCAAATATGGACAAGGACGCTCCTCTGGCCTACAAGGGATTAAAAACATCCATAGCTTAAGGAGCAACAAATTAATTTACACTATTCCGGGAGAGCCCAGATGGCCCTTAATCAATCCCTTCAAAAGAAGGAGCCAGGCCAGGGCTGCGCCGGCTGCCTGCTCCATTAGCTCTATTTTGCAAGGAACCAAACTCGATTCGAGGTGAGGCGCAGTTAGCTCCTGGGGTGGGGGTGGAAAGGGCGAGGAGGGTGACGTGAGCGGGCGAGGGGGGAGGCAAGCGAAGAATATGAACTACTTTTCCATAAAAGGATTGGATTTCCATTATTCTTCTCTTTAAAAAGTAATACCCTCTTCGCCTCCGCTCCCCCCCCCCCTCCCCGTTTTATTTAACACAATTAATTGAGGAGCCGGCTCGCCGGGCGGTGGAACCGCACCACTCGCCAGGTCCCGCCCTCTGTCCCCGCCCACAGGAGGGTGGAGGTGGGCCCGGGGACTAGGCGGGCGCGGCCGCAAGGCCCGCCCATTTCAGCCAATCAGAGGTCGCGGCGCTCCCGGGTAGGTGTGTTCCAGAAGCGCCGCCAGGTCCAAGACTGCGCGCTATTGGACACGATGGTTACGCCCCCGGCCCGAGCCCCGCTCCAGTCCCGCCCCTCCGCCTCCTGGGAGTGACGTCCCTCAAAGTTCTCATTTTGGCCCCCCTCTTACCCCTCCCTTTCGTCCCCCCAGCTAAAGAGGGGTAGGGAGCGATGCAAATGTTTTATTACCTTTGAGAGCTTCATCCGAACTGTCAGGCCCGGAGGGAGAGAGGAGATAGAGGGAGAGGAAGAGCCGCGAAGAGGGTCAGCTTGGCCAGAGGACAGACTTGGAAGAGCCAAGCCTGTAAAAGCCGCGAAGAAAATGCGAGAGAGGAGAGGCAGAGGCGGAGAGTGAGAGGAAAAGAGGGCGCTGGGGGTGGGGCGGGGGTCTCCAGGCCCGTGTGCAGAGCGGACGGACGAGAGGAGTCGGAGTCGAGGCCGTCACACTTTTCCCACTTAGTCTTTGTTTTTCTGTTTTGTTTTGCTTTCCGCGTTTTCCTTTTCAAGACTGCAACTCTAGTGCCCCGCGCCCAAGCGGGAAGGCGGGTCGGCGCGCCGAATCCGGCAGCCTCAGGGATCAGTGTCACTGTCCTCTCGGGCGCAGCAGCGCCGGCCGAGGAAGCCCGCGCAGAGGCGAGATCCTCCCGCGGCTGGATGGACTCTGCCCCCGCGCGCTGCGAGCGGCGAGTGCGAATCAGCCCCGAGGCCGAAGGAGCTGGGGCAGCGGAGTAACAGGATTCGAGGAGCGGAGCCGGCGGGGCCCGGCGGCCTTTGAACCTCCCCAAAGCCCGCGAGCCAGCCTCCACTCCCAACATCAAAGTGGAGATTCGGTGACTCTTAACTTTGTGACAAACTTTCTGGGGCCCGGGCTTTTGTTTTGTTTTGTTTTGTTTTGCTTATTTCCCGGGGTGGGGGTGGAGGGAAGATGAGAAGTAGCGCACTTTGAACGGCGAGGAAAAGTGAGGGAGAAGAGACCAGGACTGAATCTGGGACGCTCGTGGCGAAAGGACAACCAAGCCCACCCGGACGCCCGCTCGCCCCGCCGCCTCCAGCGTGTCGTGTTTGGACTTTTCTGCTCCGCGGCTCGGACAGCAACTCCCGGCGGCGGCATTCTCGGCCCAGTTGGCGGGTCGCCTCCGGCTGCGCGGAGCGACTCCACGCTCGCGCCCTCTGCCTTTGCGGCGCCCCTGAACCCGGCCCGCGGCACCGCCCGGCGCCCTCGCTGCGCGGCTGCGGGCTCCGGCCCGGCCGTGGGATGTTAGCGGTGGGGGCGATGGAGGGCACCCGGCAGAGCGCGTTCCTGCTCAGCAGCCCGCCCCTGGCCGCCCTGCACAGCATGGCCGAGATGAAGACCCCGCTCTACCCCGCTGCGTACCCCCCGCTGCCCACTGGTCCCCCCTCCTCCTCGTCCTCTTCCTCCTCGTCGTCCTCCTCGTCGCCCTCTCCGCCTTTGGGCGCCCACAACCCCGGCGGCCTGAAGCCCCCGGCCACGGGGGGGCTCTCGTCCCTGGGAAGCCCCCCGCAGCAGCTCTCGGCAGCTACCCCGCACGGCATCAACGACATCCTGAGCCGGCCCTCCATGCCCGTGGCCTCCGGGGCCGCCCTGCCCTCCGCCTCGCCCTCCGGCTCTTCCTCCTCCTCTTCCTCGTCCGCCTCCGCCTCCTCCGCCTCGGCCGCCGCGGCCGCCGCTGCTGCCGCCGCCGCGGCCGCCGCCTCGTCCCCGGCGGGGCTGCTGGCCGGCCTGCCTCGCTTCAGCAGCCTGAGCCCGCCGCCGCCGCCGCCGGGGCTCTACTTTAGCCCCAGCGCCGCGGCCGTGGCCGCCGTGGGCCGGTACCCCAAGCCGCTGGCCGAGCTGCCCGGCCGGACGCCCATCTTCTGGCCCGGAGTGATGCAGAGCCCGCCCTGGAGGGACGCGCGCCTGGCCTGCACCCCTCGTGAGTACCGCCGCCCGCGCCCCGGGTGCCTGCGCGTTTGCCTGTGCTGCCCGCCCGCGGGTGGTGGCCCCTGGGTGTGCGTGCCGGGCGGTCCATCCTCTCGCTTCCCAGTAGTTTGGCAGCGCTGGAATCGCCCTGTTTAGGCTGAGCCAGGGAGCCCAGCGAGGGCTTTTCGCTGTCCCGGGCTCCGTTTCCAAGTGCCTCTCTTTCCAAGTCTTGGGTGCGCCTCGGCGGAGCCGGGGTGCTGGAGTTCCTGTCGAGCACAATGTGGTGCCGGGCGTGGGTCTTGTCCGAGGCCTGCGCTGCTCTCGGGACAGCCGGGTCAGAACTACAGAACTACAGGCCCGGCCGGGGAGTGGAGGACAGGCTACTGCGCCCCCGCGCGCCCCCGGGGCTTTTTTCCGGCTCTTGTCCACCGCCAGGGCCCGACACTGGCTACGCTAGCGAATAGGTGGGAACCCGCAGCTGCAAAACCTCTACTGCCGGTAGCGAAGCGCGGGTATTTGCACGCACGCCTCGGCCCAGGGTGTCCCTTTCTTACCTCTCCATACTCAAACTCCGGGTATACTCGACCCCGGCGAGCCCACCGGAGCCCGGCTGGCGGCTCCTGGAGAAGGGCGAGAACCTCGGCGCTCCCGACCGCTCCGCCGTAGGGTCCGCGCTTTCCCCACTGCCTGCGCCCCGGGGCCCGGAAAGCGATGGGCCCGGGCACATTGAGGGACCTTGTGGCTCCCAACTTTATAAAACGAGAAGGAGCGGCGGGAAGAGCGAGGGGTTACAAGAACCGGGGAAAATGCAACGTCCCGCGGAGACCTTGCTGAGGCAAACTGAGTGGCCCCAAGATCACTCTCCATTTCTGGGTTGTTGACTGCGGCACCTGGGAGGCTCCCAGCTTTCCAGGTGGCGTTCAGGGCTCACCGGGAGGTCCTTATCTCCCTCTGTCCTTTGCTTTTGACCGAGTAATCGAAGTTTCTCCGAAGTCTCCCGACCTCTTCGTGCGACCCAACGGTAGTAACTGCGGGAAGTTCCGGGAGCCTGGTGGAGACTCCCTTAGGAAAACCGGGGACAGAGGGGGGCCTGGGGGTGTCGGGGAAATGCTATTGTATCCGT
>PVKH010049904.1:0-10050 GCA_004027955.1 Chaetophractus vellerosus | reverse complement strand
CAAAGCATAAATTTCTTCCCATACCAGAGTCCACGTGTTGGAGGAAGATGGCTGCCAACGTCTCCAGGGTTCAGGTTTCCAGGTTCCTCTGTTCCCGGGGCTGCGTTTCTCTCCGGGCTTAGTTTCTGTTTCCTCCACGAGTTCAGCTGTAGACGATGAGGCTTTCTATGCTTTGCATCTCTCCACAAGGCCAGCTGTGGACTATCGGGCGAACAGCTCACTCCAGCATCAGAACTGCTTTTCAAGTCTCCTCCAAAGCTCTGCTCTCAATCTGCTTCTCTCCATCTGCTTTTCTACTTGAGACCACGCCCACCGAGGGGCAGGGCTCAACTTCTCACTGACGTGGCAGTTAATGCCCTACTCACAACTCAATCCTGCCCAGATGAACAGACCAGCTTACAAACATAATCTAATCTATATTTTTGGAATTCATAATTAAATCAAACTCAAACCATTACAGCAGCCAATTAAACAAGTAAATTGCTAAGTTTCAAAACAGAAGAACCTGGTACATTCAAGGATCATTGGGTAAAACCAGTGGTTTGATATGGAAAGTAACTGTAAAATATTGGGTATCAAAAAATTAAGCAAGTAACTTTCTCAGTTTTCAAATCTGAAGAGGCAGGTGCTTTCCCACTGCATTAGGTAAAACATTAGGTGCATAATGTGAGTAGTGCAATAAGTGAGTAACAGCAAATTAATCAATTGATTTCCTCAGTTTTCACAAATGAAGAACATGTTGCATTCACTGAGTGTTAGGCAAAACCAGAGTTTTGACATAAATAGGAAGTGAATACAATTGTGTAGCAGCAAATTAAGCAAGTTGCTTAGTTTTGAAAACAGAACAACCAGGACCATTCACAGTGGGTGTAATGGTTTGACAGTTTATGTAGACTGATCTCCTAATCTGAGTGTGATTGAGGCATTAACTGCCTCGACCATGGGACATTGAGCCCCACCCCCCATGGGTGTGGAATCAAGTATTAAAGGCTAGACAAAAGGCCGCAGATGGGAGAAGCAGATTTGAGAAGCAGTTCTGATGTTGGAGTGAGCTGTTCACCCAATAGTCTACAGCTGACCTTGTGGAGAGACACAAAGCATAGAGAGCCTCATGGTCTACAGCTGAACTTGTGGAGGAAGCAGAAGCTAAGCCCAGAGAGAAAGGTAGCCCCAGCAGGAGAGGAACCCAAAGGCCTGAGCCCTTTCAGACATAGGCAGCTGTCTTGCTCCAACACGTGGACTGTGGTATGAGAAGAAACTTATGCTTTGTGGTCTGGCAACTGTAAGCTTCTACCCCAAATAAATACCCTTTATAAAGACCAACCCTTTATAATAACCCACTGTATTAGTCAGCCAAAAGGCATCCCTGTGGCTGACTAATACAGTGGGTTAGGTAAAACCAGTGATTTTACATTGATTGCAAGTGCAAAACATTGCATAGAAGCCAAATAAACAAGTGACTTGCTTAGTTTTCAAAACTGAAGAACCAGGTGCATTCACAGAGGATTAGGTAATACCAGTGTTTTGGCATTGATTGTGAATGAAAATAAATGCCTAGCAGCCAATGAAACAAATATCTTGCTAGGTTTTCAATACTGAATAACCTGGTGCATTCACAGAGAATTAGGTAAAACCACTAATTTGACATTGATTGTAAGTGAAAACATGTCCATAAAAGCCAATTAAGCCAGGAACTTCCACAGTTTTCATAACTGAAGAACCTGGTTCATTCACAGTGCCTTATGTTAAACCAGTGATTTGACATTGATTGTAAGTGTAAATAAGCCCATAGCAGCAAAATAAGAAAGTAATTTTCTTAGTTTTCAAAACTGAAGGACTTGGTGCATTAATAGAGCATATGGTATTTCCAATGAATTCACATTGATTGTAAGTGAAAACAAGTGTGTAGCAGCCAATTAAACAAGTGTATTGCTTAGGTTTCAGAACTGAAGAAAATGGTGCATTCACAGAACATTAAGAAAAACCAGTATTGTGTCATTGATTGTAGTTGAAAACAGCGCACACCAGCTAATTAAACAAGAAATCTGCTTAGTTTTATAAACTGTAGAACCAGGTGCATTCACAGAGGATTAGGTAATACCAGTGTTACAATCACATTCACAGAGTGTTAGGTAAAAGCAGTGATTTGACATTGATTGTAAGTGAAACAAGCATGTAGAAGCAAATTAAAGAAGTAAATTGCTTTGTTTTCAAAACTGAAGAACCTGGTACTTCCACAGATCATTGGGTAAAACCAGTGGTTTGATATGGATAGTAACTGAAAAAATATTGTGTATCAACAAATTAAGTGAGTAACTTTCACATTTTTCAAAACTGAAGAGTCTGGTGCTTTCACAGTGCATTAGGTAAAAGCAGAGATTTGACATTGATTCTTAGAGAAAAAACGTGAGTAACAGCCAATTAATCAAGCAATTTCCTTAGTTTTCACAACAGAATAACATGGAACACTCACTGAGTGTTAGGTAAAACCAGGGTTTTGACATTAATAGGAATTGAAAACTATTGCATAGCAGCAAATTAAGCAAGTGTGTTCCATAGTTTACAACATGAATCACTTGGTTCATTCACAGTGTTAGGTAAAACCAGTGATTTGGTATTGTTTGTAAGTGCAAAGAAGTGCATAGCAGCCATTTAAATAAGTGCCTTGCTTAGTTTTCAGAACTGAAGAACCTGGTGCATTCATAGATCATGAGGTAAAACCAGTTTTGACATTGATTTTGAGTGAAAACAAGTGCCCAGCAAACAATGAAACAAATATCTTGTTAAGCTTTCAATACTGAAGAACCTGGGGCATACACAGACTATTAGTTAAAACCACTAATGTGACATTGATTATAAGTGAAAACAAGTCCATAGCAGCCAATTAAGCAAGTAACTTGCCTTGTATTCAAAACTGAAGAACATGGTGCATTCATTGTGCATTAGGTAAAACCAGTGATTTGATATTTATTATAAGTGAAAACAAGTGCATAGCAGCCAATTAAGCAAGTAACATGCTTATTTTCAAAACAGATGAACCTGGTGCATTCACAGAGCATTTGGTATTTCCAATGATTTCACATTGATTGTACATGCAAACAAGTGCATAGCAGCCACTTAGACAAGTAACATTCTGAGATTTCAAAACTGAATATTTCAGATCCATTCACAGAGTGTTAGGTAAAATGAGGTTTTCTCAATAATTGTAAGTGAAAAGACGTGGGTACCCACTAATTATACAAGTAATATGCTTAGTTTTGAAAATGGAAGAGCCTGGTGCAATCACAGAGCATTAGTTAAAACCAGTGCTTTGACATTGAGTGTAAGTGAAAACAAGTGCACAGCAGCCCAGCAAACAAATAGCTTACTTAGTTTTCTAAATTTAGGAACCTGGTGCATTCACAGAATATTAAATAAAATCATTTTTGGACATCAATTGTGAGAACAAGTGCATAGCATCCAATTAAACAAGTAAATTGCTTAGATTTCAAACCTGAAGAAACTGGTACATTCACAGAACATTAGGTAAAAACAGTGTTTTAAAATTGAGTGTAAGTGAAAACAAGTGCATAGCAGGAAATTAAACAAGTGTCTTGCTTAGTTTTCAAAACTGAAGGATCTGGTGCCTTCACAGAGCGTTAGGAAAGCCATTGTTTTGACATTGATTGTAAGTGAAAACAAAGGCATAACAGCCAATTAACAAGTAACTTGATTAGTGTTCAAAATTGAAGTAAATGTTCACATTCAGAAGGTTAGGGAAAAGCAGAACTTTGACATTGATTATAAGTGAAAACAATTGTATAGCATCCAGTTAAAGAAGTAACTTGCTTTGTTTTCAAAACTGAAGAACATGGTGCATTCACAAAGGATAGGTAAAAATTAGTGTTTTGACATAGATTGTAAGTGAAACCAAGTGTGTAGTAGCCAATTTAACAAGCAAGTTGCTTAGATTTCAAAATAGATTACCCTGGTGCATTTGTAGGGCATTAGGTAAAATGAGTGATTTCACAATGACTGAGTGTGAAAATAAGTGCATATATACAAGTAACTTGCTAAGATTTCAAAACTGAAGAAAGTGGTGCATTCACAGAGCTTTAGGTTAAAACCACTGTTTTCATGATGATTATAAGTGAATACAAGTGCCTAGCAGTGAATTAAAGTAACTTGCTGAGTTTTCAAAACTGAAGAACCTGGTGCATTCACAGAGCATCAGGTAAAACCAGTGTTTTGACATTGATTGTAAGTGAAAACAAGTGCATAGCAGCCAATTAAAAAATAACCTCACAGTTTTCAAAGCTCAAAAAACATGGTACTTTCACAGAGTTTTAGGTAAATCATGTGTTTTGACAATAGTTGTATGTGAATACAAGTATGTAGCAGCCAAATAAAGAAGTAACATGCTTAGTTTTCAAAACTAAAGAACATGGTTCATTCAAAAGTACTGGGTAAAACTAGTGTTTTGACATTGATTGTAACTGAAAACATGTGCGTAGCAGCTAGTTTAACAAGTAAGTTGCTTAGATTATAAAACTGAATACACTGGTGCATTCACAGATGTTAGGTAAATGAGTGTTTTGATATTGATTGTAAGTGAAAATATGTGTGTAGTGGGGAAGTGAACAGGTAACTTACTTAGATTTAAAAACTGAATTCACTGATGCATTCACAGAGCTTTAGGTAAAATGAGTGTTTTGACATTGACTGCAAGTGAAAACAAGTGCTTGACACCAATTATACAAGTAACATGCGTCATTTTCAAAACTGTAGGGCCTGGTGCATTCACAGAGCAGTAGGTAAAACTACTGTTTTGACATTGATTGCAAGTGAAAACAAGGGTGTACCAGACAGTTTAACAAGTAAGTTGCTTAGATTATGAAACTGAATACACTGCTGCATTCACAGAACATTAGGTTAAATGAGGGTTTTGATATTGATAGTAAGTGAAAACATGTGCATAGCAGCCCATTATACAAGTAGCTTACTCAGTTTTCAAAACAGAAGGACATGGTGCATTCACAGATCTTTTGGTAAACATTGTAAGTGAAAACAAGTGTGTAGCAGCCATTTAAAGAAGTAAAATTCTTATTTTTAATAACTGAATACTCTGGTTCATTCACAGTGCATTAGGTAAAAACAATGATTTGACATAGACTGTAATTGAAAACAAGTGCATAGCAGCCAATTAAACAAGTAATGCTCAGTTTTCAAAACTGAAGTACCTGGTTCATTCACACAGTGTTAGATAAAACCAGAGTTTTGGCATTGATTGTAAGTGGGAACAAGTGTGTAGCAGCCAAATAAACAAGTAGTCTGTTTAGTTATAAAACCTGAACACCCTGGTTTTTCACAGTGTGTTAAGTAAAACCAGTGACTTGATATTGATTGTAAATGAAAAGAAGTGCATAGCAACCACTTAAAGAATTACATTGCTTAGTTTTCAAAACTGAAGAACATGTTGCATTCACAGAGCATTAGGAAAAACCAGTATTTTGAATTGATTGTAAGGGAAAACAAATAATAGCAGGAAAGTAAACAAATAACTTGCAAAGTTTTCAATCCTGAAGAACCTGGTGAATTTACAGTGTGTTAGATAGTACCACTGATTTGATATTGATTGTAAGTGAGAACAAGTTTGTAGCAGCCAATAAAACAATTGCCTTGCTTAGTTTCCAAAACTAAAGAGCCTAGTGCATTCACTGAGTTTTTGGTAAAGCCCATGTTTTGACATTGATTGTAAATGAAAACAAGTGCATAGCAGCCAAATAAGCAAGTAAGTTGCTAAGATTTCAAAACTGAATACCCTGCTGCCTTCACAGAGCATTAGCTCAAATGAGTGTTTTGACACTGTAAGTGAAACAAGAGCATAGCAGTCCATTGACAAGTAATTTTCTCAGATTTCAAAACAGAAGTACCTGGTGTATTCACAATGAGTTAGGTAAAATGAGTGATTTGACAATGATTGTAAGTGAGAACAGGATCATATTTTTTAGTGTTTAAAACTGGAGAACCTGTTGCATTCACAAAGTGTTAGGTAAAAGCAGTGATTTGACATTGTAAGTGCAAACGAGGGCATAGCAGCCATTTAAACAGGTGACTTGCTTAGTTTTCAGAATTGTAGAACCTGGTGCATTCATAGAGCATTAGGTAAAACCAGTTTTTACATTGATTTTGAGTGAAGCAAGTGCATAACTAACAATGAAATAACTATATTGTTAAGCTTTCATTACTGAAGAACCTGGTGCATTGCCAGGGCATTAGTTAAAACCACTAATTTGACATTGATTTTAAGTGGAAACAAGTCCTTAGCAGCCAATTAAGGAAGTAAATTGCCTATTTTTCAAAACTGAAGAACCTGGTGCATTCACAGTGCATTAGGTAAGACCAGTGATTTGATATGTATTGTAAGTGAAACAAAGTGCATAGGAGCCAATTAAGCAAGTAAGTTGCATAGTTTTCAAAACTTATATACCTTGTTCATTCACACAGTGTTAGGTAAAACTTGTGATTTACCATTGATTGTAAGTGAAAATAAGTGTGTATTAGCCAAGTAAACAAGTAACTTACTTAGATTTCAAAACTTAATTCACAGATGCATTCACATAGCATTAGGTAAAATAAGTGTTTTGACATTGTTTGTAAGTGAAAACAAGTGCTGCAGCCAATTATATAAGTAGCATGCTTAGTTTTCAAAACTGAAGATCCTGGTGGATTTACAGAGTGTTAGGTAAAACCAGGGTTTGACATTCATTGTAAATGAAAATAAGTGCATAGCAGTGAGTTAAAGACAGAAATTCCTTAGTTCACAAACCAAATCACCTGGTGCATTCACAGTGTGTTAGGTAATAAGGGTGATTTGAAATTGATTGTAAGTGAAAACAAGTGCATAGTAGACAATTAATCAAGTAAATTGCTTAGGTTTCAAACCTGAAGGACCTGTGCTTTCACATAGCATTATGTAAACCCAGTGTTTTGACATTGATTGTAAGTGAAAGCAAGGGTGTAGCAGCCAAAATAACAAGTAAATTGCTTAATTATAAACAGTGAATACCCTGGTGCATTCAGAGGGTGTTAGTTAAAACAGTGATTTTATATTGATTGTGAGTTAAACAAATGTGTAGCAGGTAATTAAACAAATGCTTTGCTTAGTTTTCAAAACTGAAGTACCTCCTGCATTCACAGAGTGTTAGTTAAAAGCAGTGTTTTGACATTGACTGTAAGAGAAAACAAATGCCTAGCCAAAAATTATACAAGTATTTTGTGTAGCATTCAAAACAGAGTAACCAGGAGCATTCACAAAGTGTTAGGTTAAACCCCTGTTTTGACATTGATTTTGAGTGAAATTAAGTGCACAGCATCCAGTTAAACAAGTAACTTGGTTAGTTTTCAAAACTAGAGAAACTGTTTTCAAAACTAGAGAAACTGTTAGTTTGAACTAGTGTTCTGACCTTCATTGTAAGTGAAAGCCAAGTGCATTGCAGCCAATTTAACAAGTAAGTTGCTTAGATTTCAAAACTGATTATCCTGGTGCATTCACAGAACATTAGGTAAAATGAGTGTTTTGACATGGATTATAAGTGAAAACAAGTGCATAGCAGCTAAATATGCAAGTAAATTGCATAGTTTTCAAATCTGAAGAATGTGGTGCATTCACAGAACATTAGTTATATCAATGTTTTGACATTCATTGTAAGTTAAAACAAGAGCATAGCCACCATTTAAACAAGCAGATTGGTTACTTTTCTAAACTGAATTCCCTGGAGCAGTCATAGTTTGTTTGGTAAAACCAGTGTTTTGACATTGTAAGTGAAAAAAGCTGCATAGAGACAAATTAAGTAAGTAAAGTGCTAAGTTTTCAAAACTGAAGAAGCTTGTGCATTCACAGTATGTTAGGTAAAACCAGTGATTTGACATTGATTGTAAGTGAAAACTAGTGAATAGGAACCACTTGAAGAAGTAAATGATTTAGTTATTAAAACTGAAGATCCTGGTGCATTCAGATCAGTAAAACCAGTGTTTTGACCTTGATAATGAGTAAAAACAAGTGGGTGGCAGACAATTAAGCAGTAAGTGCCTTAATTTTCATAACTGAAGAACCTGGTGGCTTCACAATGTGTTTAGTATTTCCAGTGTTTTTTACATTGATTGTAAGTTAAAACAACTGCAGAGCAGCCAATTAAAGAAGTAAACTGCTTGGTTTTTTTTAAATCAAAATACTGGTGTATTAATAGAGCATTAGGTAACATCAGACTTTTGACATTCATTGTAAGTGCAAACAAGCATATAACAGCCAATTAAAGAAGTAAAACTGTTAGTTTTCAATACTGAATAACCTAGTGCATTCACAGTTCATAAAGTAAAACCATTGTTTTGGTATTGATTGTAAATGAACGCAAGTGCATAGCTGCCTGTTGAACAAGTAACTTCTTAAGTTTTAAAAACTGAAGAACATTGTGCATTCACAAAGCATTAGGGAAAACCAGTGCTTTGACATTGATTGTAAGTGAAAATAAGTGTGTAGCAGGCAACTAAAGTAGAAAATTGCTCAGTTTTCAAAACCAAATAGCCTGGTGCATTCACAGGGCTTTAGGTAAAACGAGTGTTTTGATATTCATTGTAAGTGAAATCAAGTGTGTAGCAGCCATTGAAACAAGTAACATGCTACTTTTTCAAAACTGAAGAACCTGATACATTCACAGAGTGTTAGGTAAAACCAGTGATTTGACTCTGATTGGAAGTGAAAAAAGTGCATAGTATCCAAGTAAGTAAGTAACTTGCTTAGTTTACAAAACTGAACAACCCAGTGCATTCACATTTTGATAGGAAAACCAGTGATTTGACATTGATTGTAAGCGAAAACTAGTGTGCAGTAGCCAATTAAACAAGTCTGTTGCTTAGGTTTCAAAACAGAAGAAAATGGTGCATTCACAGAGCATTAGTAAAAATGAGGGTTGTAATAATGATTGTAATTGAAAACAAGTGCATAGCAGCTAATTAAAAAAGAAACTTGCTTAGTTTTAAAAACTGAATAACCAGGTGCATTTACAGAGCATTAGGTAAAAGTAGTGATTTGATACTCATTGGAAGTGAAAAAAGTTCATAGCAGCCAGTTAAGCAAGTAACTTGCTTAGCTTTCAAAACTGAAAACCTGGTGCTTTCACAGTGCTTTAGGGACAACCAGTGGTTCGACATTGATAGTAAGTGAAAACAAGTGCCTAGTGGGCAATTAAACAAGATGTTAATTGTGTTCAAAACTTAATAACCTGTTACATTCACAAAGTGTTAGGTTAAACCAGAGTTTTGACATTGATTGTAAGTGAAAACAAGTGAATAGGAACTAATTATCCAAGTAACATGTTTAGATTTCAAAACTGAAGATCCTGGTGCATGCACAGAGTATTAGGTAAAACCACACTTTTGTCATTCATTGTAAGTGAAAATAAGTATTTAGCAGCCATTTAAACAAGTAACTCCCTTAGTATTCAAAATAGAATTCCCTGGTCCATTCAGTTTCTTAATTCAAACCAGTGAATTGACATGGATTGTAAGCAAAAGCAATTGCATAGCAGCCACATAAACAACTAAATTGCTTAATTTTCAAAACTGAAGTACCTGGTGCATACACAGAGCAATAGGTGAAACCAGTGTTTTGACATAGATTGAAAGTGAAAACATGTGCATAGCAGCCAATCAAACAAGTAACTTGCTAAGTTATCAAAACTGATGAAACTGGTGCATTAACAGAGCATTTGGTATTTCCAGTGATTTGACATTGATTGTATGTGAGAACAGGTGCAGAGCAGACAATTAAGCGACTTGTTTAGTTTTCAAAAGTGAAGAAGCTAGCGCCTTCAGAGAGCATATGGTAAAACCAGTGATATGATATTGATTGTAAGTGAAAACAAGTAAGTAGTGGCAAATTAATCAAGATATTTCTTGGCCCGGCTAGATAGCTCAGTGGATAAAGAGCTCACTGGGAAACCACATGGGAGGCCCTGGGTTCGGTTCCCGGGGACCTCTCCTAGCGGGCAGACCGCCTTGAGAATGGCAAGC